>JAENPR010000796.1:0-295629 GCA_018135685.1 Themeda triandra | reverse complement strand
CTCGTTCCTTCTTGATCACCTCGCCAAGCACATTGGCGTAGTGGCCGATGACGCACTGGATGCGCGCCTCGTGGTACATGTCCTTGAGACGTCCGTGCGGCGTTCTCTGCACTGGCATGCGCCTCTTTCCCATCCACTTGAAGAACTCGCACATGGGACATCATGTATCATTTCATTGTTTCAAGAATGTCCAACGAATATGTAGTATTGAGAAATGTGTTGCAATGAAAACACTCACCCAAAACTCCCTCTTGATCTTCTCGCAAGGCTCCCGCCGAGGACGGTGACCAGGTAGAAGTGTTCCCACTTCATGGGCGGCTTTGGCTCACCCTTGATGGTGACCAAGCCGAGTACTCCTAATCGCAGGCCACGGATGCCATTGACATGGCGTGAATCGTGTGCCCCGTTCGGAAACTTCTAGCTCCACACGAGTCATTAACAACAATTGTTAGTCTGCGGTTCGGTTTTCAACATGCCATATGAACAAGTAGTGAAAACGACAATGGTTACTTACGTCTTGGCGACGGGTGTGATCACCGTGCGCTCGTGGGGAACGGCCATCGGGCGAGGCGTCGAGGCCGTGCTGGTAGGGCTTCCTCAAACCTAAGTAAGGCCCCCGTCGTCGTGGCCCCGTCATCGTCGTCGTCATCGTCGTCGTCGCCGCCATCGCCCCGCCGCTCCGCCGTCCCGGTCGTCGTCGTCGTCGTCAACGTCTCAAACTGTCCCAGCCTCCTCATCGACCCGAGGGCAGCTTCTTGGAAGGCTCCTCCTCCCCATACCCGACCGGCTCCTCCAGATCCTGCTCCTCGGTGGTCGACGCAGAGTGAACACCGTAGAGCGACGGCCGGCTCCGTCCATTTGCTTCCTTCCGCTGGCATTTTGTCGAGGTGCTGCAATGACAAGATTAAAACCGGTTCGCATAAATAAATGACAAGTATTGTAAATAAAGAAACATAATTGCAAGGTGATAATAATAAATACGGTATTACGTGGAGGCGACATTATCTCCAGCATTGGCAATACGACCGGTGCAATGTCGTCACCACTTTCCATAGGTATCACTATCAATATTGTCGAGCTCTCGATCGTCCTCATCATCTCCATCGCCATCGTCATCATCTCATCGTCATCGTCCAAAACAACTCCATCGCGCTTCCTCGGCCATCGGCTCAAGGAGTTTTAAGTCCTTAGCATCAGCCGTCATCACCCTCATCCTCATCGATGTCGTTGTCTTCTTCCATGCTCATTAGTCTTGAGTAAATGTCTATCTCGAAACTCCCTTTCTAGCCCCTCGTGGTTGATAGAACTCATCTATCGTTGGGTCAAAGTTGTAATCATCATCGTTTGGGACGGAAAGATCGCTGGCGATACCATGTGCACAAGGCTCCAACCCACAAGCCTTGGGTCTTTTTGGCACACCATGGGAGGTAATAAACTCTGCGTGGCGTCTCAATTAGCCACAATATAGACATCGTCTCCATTATATTTGGAATCTGTCAATTTCGGTTAGCCCAATCTTAAGGTCTTCTCTCGTGACATCGGGATCGAACCAATGGCATTGAATACCAATGGCTTCAAAGAAGCGCCACCCTTGAATTGGAGCTCGATATCTCTTCAACTATGCCGTAATAGTCCTTGGTATCATTGCCGGGCGTTTAACTCCGCGTACGTGGTTTTTGTTGGGGCCGTCTCCTCGTAGCTTTAGTGCGAAAGCGATAGCCATTCACATCATAAACGGTGAATGACTTGACCTTACGGTTGAAGCCAAGGCCCGCCTCTCTCAATTCATCACTCATTTCTCGGATCTGCGCGGCCCGACTGGGGTTAGGACGGTTCGATCGTTAAATTACTCGCTCTCCTAGGAGCAAAGTGGAATCGCAAAGTCGGAACGAGGTTACTTGGATGGTACCTATGAACAAAACCAGAAACGGTTGGGCTTGCCATGTCTAAGAAGATGGTCCTCTTTGTTGCGAGGTAGGATCGATATTGCCACTCAGTGAATATTAATAAATTCCCTAAAAAACAAAGACAAAGGGGGGTCGAATCGATAGGTGGAGGATATAGTGACGGTGTATGAAACAAGCAGGCAACGAGAACTTACTTTTGATAAGCAATGCACTCATCAAGGTTCAACAACAAGTACATCATGATAGTGCTCCACTCGTCATGGGTCAAGTCCTTGTTGGCACCCGCACCCTTTCGAGATCCCCTTTAAAAAGTTGGGCCGAGGTTTGATGAGTTCTCCTCGTAACGAGGGGTTGGATCTTGCTTCGGTCTGCGAAGTGCCTCGGTATAGTACGCTGTGTGAATGCTGACACCTCCTCTAGAACGAATGCCTCATGGAAGCCTCAATTTTGGCTTTATTTCTACACTTTTTCCAAAGAAGCTTTAGACACCTCTCGATTGGATAGCACCAACGGGCCTGCACGGGACCCCCGAGCCGTGCCTCGTGGGGTAGGTGCAACCGATGCTGCATCAATAGGAAGAAGCCGGTGGAAATATCATCTCCAACTTGCGAGCAACGGAGGTGCAGCCTTCTCCGGTTCAAGACAAACGTCCCGAGATAACCGCTTGGCACAAAGCCGGCGGAAGAAAAGCTCAACTTCGCCGGACGCGCCACACTCGGCTCCTGGGAGGTATCCCCCGGGTCATCCTAGGGAAGGATCCGCTGAATCCATATGTGGAAGTCGTGACTCTTCATACCTAACACTTTCGCAGTGTCCATGTTCACTCCTCTACTCGGATTAGCCGCATACCCATCAGTGAACCGGCTTGATCCATTGCGATATTTCCTTCCTATCTAGCCTTTTCAGACGTAATCGGCCGGGCCCCTTTTCCATCTCTTGCCTGGCGCAGGGTCTTCATCACAAGCTTTGGTCTATCACAAATCGTTTCAATGTCCAGTCTAGCCTTAACATTGTCCTTTGACTTCTTACCAATGTCCATGAGTGTTGCCCGAGTGCCTCGGCGACATTCTTTCTCGTGTGCATTACATCGATGTTGTGTGGAAGAAGAAGGTGCTTGAAGTACGGTAGCCTATGCAAGCCCGATATATGAGTCCATGTGCATGGTACCATATCCAATAAAAACCACCATTCTCTTCATCAATTTGGAGAGCCTCCGTAACTCGGCAAGGACAGGACGGGGCTCAGCCTCGGAATTGGGTCGGTGACTTGAACACCTTTCGTGAAGTGCTTTTCATCTCGTCTCAATTCATGGTGCTCGGGCAGGAATTGCCGATGTTTGTCGAAGAAGAATACTTGCCACCCTTGGCCGCCCAGTGAACATCACATCTGTCTTGCATGTTGGGCAAGGGAAATTCCCGTGAACACACCACGCGCTCGAACAAGCCATACGCCAAGAAGTCATGCAATGAATCTGCGGTACCACAATTGCATTGTGAAGTTCCTCTTTGTAGCTCGATCGTAAGACACCCTCTTCCCAAGCATGTTGCAATTCATCCCACACCGGCCGCATGAACACACCCATATTGTTACCCGGTGTCCAGGTATTATCGGCGTCAAGAACACGTTCTGGGTTCAAACATGATGCCGGGGGAAAGATTGAGGGGATCACGAACACGGGCTAACAAGTGTACGGGGCCGCCATCATTCCAAACGGGTTAAACCCATTCCTGTCAGCCGGCGCTTACGCGTACATTCCGAGCCTCCACAGCCTTTTCGGGATTCATGTTATCAAAGTGCTTCCATGCATCACCATACGCGTCGGGTGTACCATCTTGTTAGTGTACCTTTTGCCATTCTTGTGCCATGTCATCATTTTCGCGGTCTCCTACGGTCATAAACAGCCATTGGAGCCTATGTGTGAAAGGAAGGTGTCATATGACCATCTCGGGATCTTGGACTGTCTCTTGGTGCCATCACTCGCCTTCTACCTCCACAAACCTAGAGGCTTTGCACTTTGGACAAGTGTGTTGCGTCCTCGTGGTCGTCCCCGAATGACGCACCCATGTGGACAAGCTTGGATCACTGCGCACGGCATCTTAAGTGCACGAAGGAGCCTCGTGATGCGTACGTGTTCTTCGGCAGATGTGGTCCTCCGGAAGCGGTTGCCAACAACTGTCAAGACGAGATCGGCTGTCTCGACTAATGCCCAGCGCGACTTCAATGCTATTAGTTGTGAAATGGCATCCAGTCGCGAAACCCTTGTCTTCTCGTGAAGGGGCTTCTCGTGCCGACTCCATCATGGTGTAGAACGCCTTTGCGGTTTCCTCCGGATCCTCCTCCACCTCCATTCCTTGAGCGAACCGCCCTTCCCCGGAAGTCTTCCATCATGTCCGCCATACCGCATCCGCATCATACTTCTCGAGGGAGGGGTCTCACCACCTCCTCCCTAATACGATCACGTTCACCATGGTAGACCCAAATATGTATAGTTTCGAATGAATCCATTCTTGAAAAGATCTTCCATAACCGTATCGCTGTCTCTCCATTTCTTGTTCTTACATTTGTCATGGACACGGCATCCGAATCGACCCTCTAGCAGCTCGTCAAATGCCTGCTCCAGAAAGCACCGGGTCCCCCCTAACCCATTCGAGGTCTATCTAGCCCTTTCCCGGCCCGGTGTACATCCACTCACCTGGTCGCCATCCTCGCCAAGCGCCAATGTAAGCGAGTAATAAAACTAGCATCTCAGCATCTACAAGGCGCCGCTACCATCTAATAGGTGAAGGATAGGTCCTAATCCCTTTCGAGGATGCGTAGATGAGGTTAGCTTCCATGCTCGCTCCCGTCCGAGATGGAATTCCGGCAGCACCTCCCGCCGTTCTCCCGATACACATCCCGGCTGGGGGAGAGTGTGCATCCGGAGAACAACAGGAGGTGCCGCCGAAACTCCGACTGATGGGGGCGGAACATGGAAGGTAACCCATCTACGCATCCTCAGCTGTCCAAAAAATGTGGACAATCCAAAAGAGATACCGTCGCAGCATATGCACCGATTAGCATACCAACGACCGCGCATCACTTTCGGACGGAGACGCCTAACTCGGTTACGCAATCTACTTACAACAAATATAAGGAAGAGAGGTGATTTATACCTAGGGTGGCGGCGCAGAGGTGGGTAGCGGGGCGGTGGAGAGTCGACGCCGTGCGAAGACCCGCGAGCGCCCACGAAGACGATCGGGGGTCACCGAGTACCTCCCTCGTCCTCCTCCTACAATAAGGGCAAAAAAGGTTAGTATCCACGCAAAATTTCGGCAAAGACTCTCCCCCGCACGGGGAGGTTTCCAAACTCCGCAAAAACAACGACGCGAAGGCCGATAACCACACCGCGCGAAGGTCGATAACCATAACGGCGCGAAAGCCGATAACCACAATGCACGAAGGCCGACAACCACAACGACACGAAGGCCGACATCACAACGACACGAAGGCCGACAAGTAGGAATGGGTTTATATACCTTGCTCGTATGCGGGTTCGACGGACGGTGGAGGTGTCAGCCGAGACATACACGCCAAGAACACGGCCGAGGCGCCTCCTCACCCTCTCCCCTTCTCCTCCTTCCCTCCTTCTTCCTTCTCCCTCTTCTTTTTCCTTCTCCTTCTTCCTTCTCCCATCTCCCCTTCTCCTCCTTCTCCCTCCTCCCTTCTCCCTTCTCCCTTCTCCTCCTCCCTTCTTCCTTCTCCCTCCTACTCCCTCCTCTCCCTTCTCCTCCTTACCTTCTTCCTCCCTCCTCTCCGCGCCCGTGGCAACGGGTTACCGGGATGCTTTAGGTCCGGGTTTTGAGCATCCGACGCCGCAACTTGCTCCAAAATTTCTCAAATTTTTATCGTAGCCTCCACATGTGATAACAAGACACCCCGACAAGTTTCGTGATTTTCCGACATCATTTGGATTTTATATAATTAAAAACACTCCTACCACTTTTGGATGGTCGTGTTACGTGGACAAGGACTTCCAACTTTTGGGTGAGTTTATGGACAGGGCCTCAAAACACACACTCTCCAACATGAATATCATGTTTCGAATGGCTAAGTTTCATTATTTCATGTACTGCTAGTTCAAATTTGGATTATTCGAGAAAATTCAAGTCAATGAAAAAAATTAACGAAATATAGCAAAATGTTGTCAAAAGGGCCCAAATTGGAACATGTGCTTGTAAACAATATAATTAGGCCATATAAAAAGTTTGAAGTCAAAATTTTAAAAATGCAAACTCTTTGCCGACAACAGGTATAGGCTGTCGGCAAAGAGGTATCTTTGCCGACAGCATAACGACGTGCTGTCGGCGAAGTTAACGGCGTCGGTCGACCGTTTGTCCCCGCGAGTTCTTTGCCGACAGGATTTCTTTGCCGACAACAACACTATCGGCAAAGATGTCCTTTGCCGAGGGTTTGTTCACCGCACAGCGCGGGAGCCCGAGGGCTGTCGGGGTAAGAATTCTTTTGCCGACATCGGGAATAGGCTGTCGGCAAAGACGTTCGCCGACAGCCCCGGGCCTGGGTGTCGGCAAAATGTGGGGCTGTCGGCGAAGTCCCTGTCTCCCGTAGTGGAGGAGGGATGCGTATGTGTCCTCAAGAAAGGTATCCACACTGGAGTACAGGGTGCTGGGATTGGAGCATCAAAACACCAATTTGTCTCGTGAGTCGGTGAAGCAACAGGAGAGCACGAGCAAGGCGGGCTTGCTATTCATGAATGCAGCTAACAAGTACCAAGAAGAAACAAGGAAGGAGCTAAGGGCAAAGGTAGAGGAATTGGTGAACACGAGGAACGCAGGGCTAGTGATAATGAACACCGATGCATACCAAGAGGCAGCAAGGAAACAAATTAAGGAAAAGGTGGGGGAATTGGAGGACACAAGGAAGGCGGTTCTTGTGCTCATGAATGCAGCTGATACATATCAACAAACAGCAAACAAACAAATAAAAGATATGGAGAAGGAATTGAAGGTCATTGGGGCCCAAAAGCAGAGATGGATGCAAGGGCAGCGTCTTTGAGAATGATTATGACAAGGTGAAGGTTGAAAATGAAAAGCTTCGGCTGGAGGCTGCATTGAGAGGCTCGTGATGGAATTGAGTTTATTGACTGAGGCGAAAGATGTAGCTGCAAACTCATGTAATAAATATTGAGACACCAGAAATCATGAAGGAATTGGAAGATCTTGAAATGACTAATTAAGGTGTAGGAAACTCAAGCTAGCATGGATTTGGTGAAGGGTGAAAATGATAAACTCGACAACTAACATTTAAGAAATAATAAAAAAAATGTTACAAAAAAGATAAGCAAGATTGCACAAAAGGGCTCTAGTCACAAGTCCATTATCAAGAAGTAAGATTTCTTTGCTTTGTGGATAACCAAGACAAAAACATCCTTAAACGAAGATTTGCAGTTGGCAACACTTGGTTGTTTGTTTCAAATTAAAAAATTGAGATTATTACGTACCCCCACCCCAAATGCTCCAACACATCAATATAATAATCTGCATGAAGAAAGGCTACCACAATTATAACTTGAAAAAAGTGAGGCACCAAGTGGAACTAATTTTTTTTTAAAAAAAGAATCACGACCGGGCCTCTCCAGATCATGTTTCGTTATTAAGAGGAGATTGAAGTTTGTTATACAACACATATCGTTTGGTCTTCCATGGGAACAACGATTGTTGCACCATGTATAGAGAAGCCGAACGTATGCACGACCTCCACGATACACGATACAACACATTTTACGTGCAAGCTTTTGCGACCAATACATAAACAGAGCTATCATCCTAATTTAGCCCAACACTCTCAGTCCGACACCACCACGCATGGTATTGGTGGCCCCCCAACGCGCAGCCTTAGCCAGCAGGAAAAGCTCCCACACTTTGTTTGCTTGGACCTCCGGCCTTGGATCCCGCATTGCCTGTCACTTCTCCTACCGCATGTCGTCGCAGGTAGTCTTTGGGGGAGGGATGTGACCGGAGGCCACGGACTCGGCGGCTTCGACTACAGAGTGAGCACCAGAGACCTCATCCTCACCGAATGGCCCAACCACCAGCGCCTCTGGCCCAGCGGCCATTGGGCCAGGCCCTGCGCTCACCGCGCCATTCCTATCTTCCAGATCATTGTTGGCATCGCTGTCAAAGTGATCTAAGCAGTCGTCAAATATCAGAGGATGAAGGCGGCGCGTGCCAGTCCTAGACCTCGACGACCCGAATCCGAACAAGGTAGCGGAGTACCGGCCTGCTCATGCTACTAGAGCACGAGCGGAGGCTTGACGACGAACGGCACCTTCGGCTCTGGGATGAGATATGGATGGATGCACCAAGCCGCGACAAACGTCCTCCTGATCCTCCGGCTTCGTGCACGACGAACCCAGAATGTACTCGATCGGCCGTTGGGATGCATGCCCCAAGCGTGGAAGAAGATGGGCCGGCTTTCACTGATGAGGTCTGACCCAAACACTCGAGGAAGCCCAACTCAAGGGCTCGACAAGATGCCAAAGAAATCTCGGCCCCGCGCAGTGCAGCTGGTGATGGAAATGGAAAACGAAAACGAGGCCAAAGTGCTATATAAAAGAGGGAACAGGAAAAACAGAGGAAACAGGAAAGTTTCCTACGTTAAAGAGGGCTTTAATCGAGCATCCAAACATCTAACTGTATAAAAGAAAGACCAAAGTACTGCTTGTCTGTGACTCTGTAAATGGGCAAGAATATTTTTTCTAACCCAACTAGAAGTTAACCTGACCCTTATCTTTGAATTGCAACCACCACCTCGTTACAGCTAGCGTGGGCATCTATAGGAGCTTGTAGCGGAACAACGTGTGCGTAGGCAGTAATAGCAATACCTGCAAACAGGAAAGAATCTGTCTTAGGCAAATTTCAACACAGCGAAGCTTTGATAATATAAACAGCATACTTCTTCGCGCTTTGACATTTTCCAGAAAAATAGCTATACTGAAATATGATTATAGAAGTTGTCTAGAAATCCAGAGAAGGATCCTACCATTTGGAGATGACTACACACATGCTTTTCCTTAAATATGCCTTGCTCTTTGAATGACCAAATAGTCATTTCCAAGGTTATGTACTCGATTACTACAGTGCGCTAGTGTAACAAACACCTACCCCGGCCAGCAATCCTAAATAATCTAATAATAGCTATCAGAGCATGTCTTTTCTAATGTGCTTCTTGTGCAAAATGTTAGGGTGGAATCTACTGAAGGGAGTATACCACAAAGGGAGGTATATATGAACAACAGGGCAAAATAAGAACCGGCGTACCTGTGTTGACATGGAAGAGCAATAAAAGGAATGCTAGGACGGGACCGACGTATAGGACAATCTGCTTCAACGCCAGAAGAACCTGCTGACTTATCTTTGGAGAAGGGGAGAAGGAACTTCTTTACTGAGGACGAGTTTAAGAGGGGAAGAAGAAAAAGCAACATTTCCTGAACAATTAAGCAGCGTCAGGCATCACTTCAAGTTCAACTAATATCTACAGACAGTACATCAAAATAAAGTTCTGTTGAATAACAAGACACCTGATTGGGAGCTTTCCGTCGTCTTTGCGAGAGCGTCCACCGGCCAACGGCACCAACTTCGGTGACTCACTCTGACTCTGTTCCTGTCTTCCTGCTCCTTGCCTTCTTTTCTTATACGGAGGTAAGAAACTGGCCCCAAGCAACTAAGGCCCACCTAATCAATATTTGCTTATCTCCCAATCTTTATTCTTACTTCTTTAGATTTGGCATTTAGGAATCCCATACGGTGTATCACTCATGTTTAATATAACATTGATTTTTCTAAAATTCTAAAATTAGTATGGCCTAAAATTTTTTAATTACTTACTGCTTTTCCAAATATACACTGAAGTCATGTCACCCAAAAAGGATGCATCTAAAAGTGAGAAAAGAAAAAAAAGAACAAAAGGATAGAGGTCCCTAATGCCCTAGGCAAGATTAAATGGTTTTGCAACTTTATGTATCGAGAAGAAATTATTACATGAAATTGTTATTTAGGCCATCGTCGATGACTTGAAATTGTTATTGAGACCATCATCAGTGACTTCACATCAATAAATGCTAGAAAAAAATTCTTAAGGTATGATGTATAACTTGTTTCATAAGAATATTTTTTGATACGCATTGTATTGAAGGGCTCATATTAGTAGCTGATCGAAGAAGCTAAGGTTTCCATTCTGCTTCCATCATCGTTGGCTTGTGTGTGTGTGTGCTTGCATCTGTTATGTGCGAGTGTTTGTGTTTGCTTATTCTGAAGTGGTGTGCCTCCAATATTTATGTGTGCGTGTGACTTAGCTGTTGAGCAAAACAGAGCTTCTAATCTGTGACTCTGCTTAAGTGTATCGATTTGGATTTCCTTGACTCTTGTGAACTTGTGTACGGCCTTGCTGTACAAAAGCAGAGGCAGCATGCTGATGCTTGACTGCCTCTGTACTGTGAGCATACTGGCCTTTGTTGCCCATGCATGCCCATGGATTTGGTTGTGTGTACTGCGTGGCCTCCCTCTAGAGTCTGGACCATGTGGTGTGGTTGGCTCCATGGATATAATAAGTGTGATATCTGGCTTGTTATGTGAGTTCCTTTTGTGCGCTACATGTTTATCATCATCTCACTGAATGTCCCAAGTGACAGGGTCAGATGTTTCATATATCTCTGGCATGCATAGATGGTGGCTAAGCGGCGGACCAAGAAACGAAGCAAGAGGGGGCTAAATAATTTTTTTTCGCGACCGGGTCTTTTACCCGTTTTTCATTAAGAGGAAAGAGCCACAAGAAAGGCCAAGTCGCGGTTACAAAGGGGCTCACAAGTAATCCGGGGATTATTGGCAAAGCCCCGAAACAAGAAAACAAAAACACAATAAAGCAAGAGTACATAGGAAGGGGACAACCCCGCCTCAAAACGCACCAACTAACTAACTATGCCTGCAAAATAGAATTACATCCACACAAAGGTTGCCAGATGGTGTAGATCATCCCCAGTGACCGAGGTAGCCACCGCGGGGTATAGGCGACAACAACAACCGCGCTCACCAACGGCCGTGTAGCCGCTGCGAGCAAGAGCACCCACGACCAGGTAGCCATTGCGCGAAGAGCCAAACATCCGCCAATCGGCCGGTAGCCGCTGCGGGGAAGAACGACGACGACGGCACCAATCTCCGGCAAACCAATGTGAAGACGACGGCGTGGCACATACGAGGCACGGTGAAAGGGGCTACTCCGACCATAGCAACGACCGAGGCCTGCCGAGACGGACTGAGCTTCGACGGCACCTTCAGGAAGGGGAATGACGCTGGCGCGTCACTGCCGCCGGCCCGAGCAAGCCGGGCAAGGGTTTTCACCCCGCATTTGAACGTCCATCCGGACATGCCACCCGAGACCCCAGCAACACCGGAAACGCACGGCGCGACGGAGGCACCGAGTGGGTGCGCCACCCCCAATGTCTCCCCGTAGGATTGAGGTCTTCGCCGATGCCCCCGGAGGGTAGTGACGCATGTGCGCCACCATCACCGGCCCATTCATTGCCGGCAACGAGGGCGGGGTTTTCACCCGACTTCACCCGCGGACACGCCGGACCAAGGCTGCACGGGCCGAGGCGCCGTGGATCCCGCCAACCAGCCATAGAGGGGGAGTGCTGGGGAGCAGGGCCACCACGGCCTCCACCGGCAGACGTGTGGGCCCCGGCAAGCCGGGGAAGCCGCCCAGGCCCCAGCTCCGGCGGGTCGCGGCGCGGGACCCACCGGGAGGAGGCAGCATGGCCGGGGAAGCCAGATCCAAGGCCCCCGGCCCCGAATCCGGCCGCCCGCACGGGCCCCGGCGCGGAGGCCCGCCATTGAAGGCGATCGGGCCGCCGGCGACCGGCGCGGAGGGGAGAGGGGGCACGACGCCCCGACGGCCGGATCCACCCCGCACGGGGCGACGGCCGGCCGACGCCACATACCGCTGCCGGAGAGCCGAGGGAGCCCCGCATGGGGCCCGGCGTGGAGGTCCGCCATGGAGAGCCGGGCCGCCGGCAACCGGCGTGGAGGAGAAGGGATGGGGTCACGGTGCCCCGGGCGGCCGGATCCAACCCGCACGGGGGCAGATCAGGCCGGCCGCCGCCGTATCCCGTAGCCAGAGAGCCGCCAGGAGACAGTTGGAGGTGAGGGGAGAGGTGGTGGGGGCCGGGCGGGTGGGAGGGAGAAGGGGGGAGGCGCCGGGACGACCCGTTTTTAGGCCGCCGAGGCTGGCCGCCGCCGCACGCCTAGGGCGACGGCGGCGGCCGGTGAGCTCGCCGGTGAGTGGGTGGCGGCGCTAGAGGGAGCACCCGCCCGAGCCGCCCCCTCGGGAGCGACGCGGGGGAGCGAGCCTCCTGGTTGATGGTGTGACCTGAAGATGAAGCTCCTCCGAGGGGGCTAAATAATAGTGGGCTAGAACTCATATTAGTGGCGCAGCAATAGATATAGATATGACAATGAATGGAAATGATAATATCAATTCAAAATACTCGTACGTACAAATAGAGACCATCCATAATTTCACACCATCTTGATCGGCATTTTTAATTCCACATTAAAATTTTAAATATGTCGTAGCTGAAGAAACCAAATAACATTACGAACTGAAATAAAACAAATATAGTGCATGCCATTCATTTCTTGGGCCATCACAGGGCAAATTTAAAATACAGTTCTTAAGGCTTTTTAGAATTTTTTTCATCATCAAAGGATGCATATTTAAGCTAAAAAGTGGTAAGGCTGCAGTCTGCAGATGGGGCAGCCAACGGCAGTGCGGCCGGTTGGAGTGTTAAGGCTGCAGTCTGCAGATGGGGCAGCCAACAGCAGTGGCGCGGAGCTGTGGATCTTGGGCGCCTCGGCGGCCTCGTCGTGACGCCATTGACGGGAACGGGGAAGGAATCAGAGGGGCGTCGCGAGCCGCAAGCGGGCTGGTATTGGCGGGCTTTTCTGGGCTGCTGAAGACCTACTCCTAGAAAATTTGGGCGTCGCCCGGGCTGTAGCCCCCAGCCCAGGGCCCATGCATGTCCACCCACACTGTCTTGTATTTTTTTAAAAAAAAAATAAAAACTCACTGTCTGGGCAGTTTTCAAACAGCAGAAAAAATATGACACTTCAAAGACATCAGAGGCTTCCACCGCTTGCAACTACTAGGGCTGAGAGACTGACACCGCTGCACAACAAATGATTTTGCGAGGCGTGCCCATTTATCAACATAGGTGGTCATAAAATCCAAACGCCTAAAATATCCGGCGATTAACGGAGGCAGCAGTTTAAATTTTATGAAGGCACCAAAAATAGTCAAATTTAAGTCATTCTCGAAGAACTTTTATTAATAAAGCAAGCCACGACAAAAAAAATAATATTTTGCACAAAAATTTGAATAAGATGAGTTGTCAAACTTTGTGTCAAAAAATTAAATAACTTACAATTTGGGATGGAGGAAGTATGTTGAAATGCAAACATTCCTTCACCTCTCTCTAGACGTGTTCATCAATTATTTACCACATTGTGAAAAAGCACTCCATTCAATAGGAATGAAATTCTCACCAATAGCGACCAAACTCTCAACAAAATTATTCACCAGCCTAAATATATCTAGCTATCCTATATTGATGCCTTTCATTTAAAAAGACTGAACTGAACGCTTTGTTTCAACCTACCAACTAAACAAATGAACATAGTCCACATAGTCATTTTTTCTTTCTATCGCTGACCCACAGCAATCAGAAATACATGATTTTTTCTAACACTCACAACAACATCGTATCTTATGAAAGACTAGTATAATGCCCGTGCTAACGCTACGGCTCTATCTTGAGGATGCACATTAAAACAACTAATGATTTTTCATATATGGTTTAACTTTTCACAATTGTATTTGAGACGCATACTATCCAGAAAACACTTTTGCACAAAAACACATTGAGGGTAGAATCAGCAAGAATAGTAAAGAAGTAAGAACTAGGATCGGTTCAGATGGAGGGCAGTTTATTTAGAGAACATAATTCAGTTACAGATTTCTTGTCCTTCTCTCAAAGACACCTTTAGGTATCTATACTACTCTATTTCATGGCCTCAAGCCCAAGATCGATACAAGCGTCTAGAGTTCGACTCCCTCCTCACGGGCCATCAGCCACGCTCTGCTCCTGCCTTCCTATGCTTTCGAGCAGCCAGAAGTTTGGAACCCAAACATCATATAAGTGACAGGTAAGACTAATTATGAAATGCAGTGTCACCAGGCACCAGCCAGAAGAACGTGGATGCAATAGAAAATAAATACCATATAAGACGAATGGAATCTATATTTTGAATGAAAAAACAAATATCGCTAGAAATCTCTGAAAATGAAATTGTGATTATGAAAATAGAGAAACTGAGGTCTAGTAAATTTGCTACTTTAGATTCAGTTTCATAAATTCTGAAGACTTGACTGAAAGCGTGTCCATTTCCACGTACTGACGAATCACAAGGTTGATCTAAACTCTGATCATTCAATACCTTAGAAAGCAGTGGGGCTATATCATCTAATTGTTTCCCATCCTCATTCTTGAAAGGCAGTGCTGGGCATTTTCTGGCGGAGTCAACATATATTGGAGGAATAAACCATGTGTTCGCATGGAATACAATCATCCATATGGCAAAATTCCCAAAATGCAGATACAAAGAAGGTTATTCTCACCAAAAGTTCTCGAACCACATCATTCAGTTTAGCATTCAGTATAATAAAATAAAAAAACAGTGGCACGCATATTCACTATTATAACCTTATTGGTTGCACAGTTGAAGTATGAAGCAAAACCAATCAACTGAAAATGGGTGAAGAAAAGAAAAAAGAAAAAAAGCAATCATTCCCCACTACTGGAATCAATGAACTGAACAATGTAAAGATTGACAAATGTGGAGCTGAGGCACGGCGCTGAAGGGAAACCCTAGACTGATGTTTCACACTACTTACCTGCTGTAACTCTCAGATTGATAAATGTCAGATTACTTTTCTAAAACTCGTAGCCATGGCTGAACCATGTGTCATCATACTTATCTAATACTCAGCCATAGTATTAGTTACTGCACGGTTTTAAAATTTCATGCTTTGTAAGCAGGGAGTAGCAGAAAAATAGTATAATTATGTATTGTTCATAGAAGGACAAAAAATGACCACTTACCTCCTGATAATTTTTTAGTGTGCACCTACCACCAATCTTTATTTTGGTGATATGCCAGTCCTGTAAGCAAAGCCAGAGAGTGTATTGTCATTATTGGCATTCTATAAGTAAAAACATTTTAATTTGTACCACATTTGATAGGTGGATTGAATTAAAGGGAACAAAGATTTGTTTCGTTCCATCCCCATCTCACAACAAAGAATTTGTGGCTGTACTATTCCCATTACTGACTTCAAGGAGTGGGGAATCCATCAAAATTCAAACACATAACAAAGCATCTGAATCTCATCATTCGACATAGGACTGACATGGTGTTTGAAAGATGTTAAGGTGTTGAATAATCGAAATGTTAACTGTGGAAACGGTAACAGAAGAGAAGACATACCTACCACTGCAAGATGGAGTCCGCTGGATCTTGTGCCCCGGCTGGAAGATGCTCTGCCGGCTGCGCACCTGCCTGGAGGACTGTTGGCTCCTAGACCACTCACCACGCTGCTCAACACTGAAAATGATTTAAGAGCAGATTACAGTTTAAGGTACGGTTTGGGTGCTCGGATTCGCACGGCAGGCAAGAAGCCAAGGTCAAGAATTAGAGAAACCCTACTATCATTTGACCAGACCAAGTACGTTGGAGACTGCGTGTGTGCCGGATCACAGTAAACGAAATTGAACAGGTTGCAGACCTTACTACAGGCATAGTCTGCTTACCTTTGTAACTTCTTCACAAGGAGCCGCTGCAGAGATGAGTTGAGTATCTCTTTTTCCTAAAAGATTACTGAAAGTGTATAGTTCGGTAAACGAAATGCACTCAGACTGAAACATGGACTAAAGAACCCCTAAAGATTTGATTTCTAAATATCTTGTGCATGTAAGTTTGTTCTGTCAGAAATCCAAAGAGATTACAAGCAATGCAAGCATTTAAGACACTGAGAATTACAACAGCACTATCTCCTACAAAAACAATAAGAACCGGAAAGGTTTCATATAAGCCTAGGAGGATCAGGGCTTCAACTCTTGGAACTGAAAGATGCTTCACAGTTCATATATGAAGTGCATGCCTGGGTCTAGGGCCAGCTGTTGCCTGGATATGGCGGTTCAGTCGTCCGGTGGCGGCCCCGCCTTGCTGCGCCCAGGAAACGCACACACAAGTGCCGACCATCAAATTTACCTGTTGGTGGATCACAGGACGTACCTGGCCAGTACGAGGATGCGGTTCACGCGATCAAGGTCGTCGTTATATGCTTCAAGGGGACACGACGCCTGCCACCACCGAAGGCCCCGCTCGGCTACGTCCTGCCCGGGATCGAGCTCGCGGCGAGGGCGACGCGTGCTGGGGAGACTGGAGTGAATTCCTGGCGAGGACGACATCCGTTTGAATATGATTGCAAAGAAAAAGGAAGGTGAGGAGAGAAAAAAGGATCCGTGTGTGCCTTTGTAGAGAAAAAGGAAGGTGAGGAGAGAAGCCGCACAATTAACGGGAATCACACGGAATTAGACACGATAGGAATGGAGGAAGGATCGCACCGAGGCAGACCCGTGCCATTTGAATGTGATTAACGCACGATTAGGGAGGGGTGTGGGTGAGTTTGAGTCTGACACGTGGATCCGATGTAAGGTCACAGGCTTCTTACGCCTTGAGAAGATTTGGTTAGGCTCACCCCTTTTGTCATGCAAATAGCATGCAACCGGATGGTAAATGTTGTGCGATGCTGATGTTATTTTGAAACTAGTAGCTGATAACCAGAACATATTTCTGCATACATGCCTTACCCAGTTCAGCTTCCTCGAACATCTCTTTACTAATTGGAAATCTGCATGTTCCCCTTATAAAAATGTTGAGACAAAACATTGTTCAAACTAATCACTCCAAAACCAGGCGGTTGAGTACTCTACGAACAGAGATATGCATCCTCTCCCCTCAGTGAGGGGAGAGAGATGTGGTACCTCTGCTGTATTATCTGGTAGCTCCTTTACACTTCGTATATATTGCCTGCTTCCCATAAATTATCATGCGTCTGGCATGCATTATCTGCAAATGGAACAAGTTGTGAGCACAATTACCACGAAAGTGAGGCGTCTCCACCATGCCAATGTCTTCCCCCAATGCCTCCTGTCAGTCGTAGGCACCTTGTACACACAAACAGGAACTGATGAATTACGCAAGGGCCTTAAAAGTAAACTGGACTGTACATAATTATTACGACAATAATTCAAGCATATATGTTGTTTATTAAAAGCACGACATGTTTCTCTGCTCTGCAGCAGTGCATTCGAATTCGACCATGGATAAATTTCTATGCGACATCTCGTTTTTTAAAGTTGTATATATGTGCTGGTGAAACTTGCAGAAACCGCTTACTTTGACATCATGCTCTTGTTGCCTTATCCATGTAAAATAAAATTATGTATCTAAACGTTTCAGTTTTCAGTCCAAAAGCCTTGCTTTGAGTGCTGTAAGAACAAAGGTGTGCCTCCTCTGTTTTCCGCTCGTTCAATTGAATTCGATGGTCGATGGGTGCCCTATATATACCTTAGCTTATCTGCGATCTTTTGCTTTTGCTAGCTTAGATTCTTTTCAAAAGGTTTCTTTGCTGCTATTTGTTTTCAAACAGGATCGTTGGTACATCTCCCATCGTCCCTTCGTTTATATGTGCTAACTGGCCGGTGGGTCTGGACTCCCAACCGTGTCTATATGTATGCACTGATTTTGCCTGAGTAATACATTGAGTATTCCCCTATTCATACTCTTTCAATATGTAACTGTTTTTGTTCCTACTTAGGAGGAAAATGGAACTTACTGACAAGGTCCACAGCTAAACTCAGCCTCATACTTGGCATAGCTCTGGCACTTCGTTTTCCAAGAACATGGCTAAGGAACCTCCTCATGCCAATTTGAACGGCGCAGCCGGACCTCCTTGCCGGCTGCCAGCACATGGTGAAATCGGATTGGGGGCGGACAGAGCACATGACGAATCCGGATCGAGGGAGTAGGGGGTGGAGGTGCCGGCATTTTCACTCAGTCAGCCGGTTGCCACTGCTCCAAAATTGTCGCCGAGGCGGCATCTCCTTCGTCAATGGAGAAAAGGAACAACACCGAACAGAGAACAGGAGACGTGATTTACTTTTCGGATAAGGGCTGCTGGGCTTAGGTCTGGGTTGGGCAGTCTGCATCTGACTCGGACAGAAAATATTTAACTAGTATAATTGGTTGCTTCGAGATGTGTGCATTCTTTAGAAAGTGCCGGATTAGATGCCCATAAACAACAGTCACATTGAAGTGCAATATGTTAGAATGTAAACATGGTTGTATCTCTCTCAGATCTTTTTCTTTGGTACGTTATAAAAAAACAGGTCCAATAGGAATGAAATTCTCAGAGAAGTGACGAACCCACAGCAGAATTGATCAGCAACATAGATATAGATGTAGCTATCTTATTTTGATACCTTTCATTTGAAATGACCAAACTAAACACTCTGTTTCAATCTACCACCTAAACAAACCATGTTTGATCCACATGGAAATTTTTTCTTTCTTGACCCACACCACTGAGAATTCTAACACCGACCGCGGAATCATATGTGATATGTGAAGAAAAGTGTCACATGTATTATGCTTAAGCTCTTCTGTTTTTGTCAAGGTAATAACATGCAACATTTGGATGGTAAATGTTGCGCGATGCCGCTGCAATTCAGAGACGAGTACCTGAATATATTTCAGCATAGTTGCCTTGTCTAGTTCAGCTTCCTCAAACATCTCTTGACTCATCGGAAATCTAGATGTTCTCTTTACAAAGATGTTAATACAAAACATTATTCAAACTGATCACCTCAAAACCAGGTTGTGGAGTACTCTACGAACAGAGATATGCCTCCTGCCTCACGTAGGGGGAGAGAGATGTGCTATCTCTGCTATATCTGGTGGCTCCTTTGCACTTCATATATGATCCCTGTTGTCCCATAACTCGTCATGCGTTTGACATGCATTACCTACAAATAGAACAAACTATGAGCACAATTACCATGACGGTGAGGCGTTGCACCATGCCAATTTCTTTCCTAGATCTATATGTCTGCTACAAATTAAATTCTTGTCAATAGGCATCTTGTACACACTGATTGGAACTGGTACATGGATTACGAAAGGACCTTAAACTAATTGGAATGTACATAATTATGACAATGCAAGCAGGGAAATGTAGATGTAGGGCCCCACCTAAGCATTCCATTCAGATGTGCTTCAGAGTTCCTGTGACACAATCTTTCCTTGAGCTGCCTTCTTCATTCCTTTTGGTCCAGCCAATACGCAACACTTGCCATTCAAATTCCCCGTTTCTTACTGATCAGCATGCGTGCAAAAGGAAGACCAGTACCAAACAACTTCAAACTGTGTTTCCTATTTTGCTTTTTCCTCAAGTCACCAGAATGAAGCATCACACCACTCCATCAACCCATATGCATCATGGTAAGTACAGGGCACGAAAAAACTGGGCTGACAAATTGTCAACATTCAATTTTGCAGAAAAAGCTTATTATGCATAATTACCCAATTCTGATGGAAAAGAACTTATTCTGTACAGAGGTTCTTAGAGTCACAATATTTCATTTTGTTTTGTAGCACTATTGGGCAGAACAACATTTGTTGATTTGTTCTTTGTTAATGGTGACACTAGAAACTTAGGGCCTATTTGGTTTCATGGGAGTGACTACTTTTAGTCCCTTTTAACCAAGCATGAAGGACTACTGGATGAACTTTTTGTCTCTTGTCCTCTAGTCCCTTGGGGGAGACTTTTCTTGGGACTTATGGCCTAAAAGGACAGCCCATACCCCTCCGTGTCTCTTCTCCCTTGCAAGTCTTTCTCCTCACTTAGAGTCACGCTCCCCCACTGGCGCTCCCCCACCCGTGACACCAAGCTCTCCCACTGGGGGAGCTGCACTCCACCACAACAGGTTAAGGAAAATATATAACCAGGGCATTGCAGTGATCATGCACAATACCTGTCATTCCAAGAGCTAGTTTTGCCCTATGGATATAACCCCATGGCCAGCTCTTTTAAGGGTGTTACGGCCCAAGGAGTGTGCTAGTGAGCTGAGGACGATCATTTTAGGAAAATCTCGATGATTAAAA
The DNA here is from genome assembly GCA_018135685.1 of Themeda triandra. Lineage (NCBI taxonomy): Eukaryota > Viridiplantae > Streptophyta > Magnoliopsida > Poales > Poaceae > Themeda > Themeda triandra. The sequence goes on along the minus strand of JAENPR010000796.1, from coordinate 275,387 downwards.
TCTCGATGATTACTGTAGGTGCTTTGTGAAGTGTTTAGGGCTAGCTAGACCAAGCATGGCACTTGCTCTAGTCTTATGATTAGTATTTAATAATGAGGTTGCAAACTTTTTGGAAACTCGGTACTTGCCTAGACCACTATTGTACTCTAGGGTCTTTGTAATTGTCAGTGATGTGGACCCAGCGTACCTCATTGGATATTGGCTAATTAAATAGGAGCCCACAACCATCAGTGTGAGCGAAGATATATGAGGCTTAGCTGAATCGGGATACATCATCAAAGGACAAGTAATCTGTTGCATATATAGAGCATGGACATCGACATCTAGAAGATATGGTAGTAAATCTGTTATGATTTTCTTGTAACCAGCTAGGAAACATATTTGCAAATTAATTGGGATTCATGTAACCCTATTTCTACTAGACTTTATTAGGAGGAGCAGGGAGCCACCAATAGTCATGAGCGCCCACCGCCCCTTGTAAACTTGAGCATACAAGATAAGAGATATCTTCTCAACTGGACGTAAGGTACCCCATATCTGAACAAGTATAAACCTGTGCCTGTTATGATAACCTTTTGATTCCCTCTGCGTGCTACGCTGACCTCCATTGTTGGAGCAAATACTTCTGACAACATTCTTGTGAGATCAGACCAACCACATCTTTGGCATGGCTACCTTGGATGTATTTCAGGAATGTGTGAGTTGTGGCATTTTTGCCCAAAACACAGTAGTGAAGACGATGCAGAATGGTCTAGGAGAAAGCCATCATGGAAACCCCCATGCACGTGGCGAAGGACCATTGGCAATCCATGGAGTTACTTGACTGGGAGCTTGGCCCTACGAGGGCATATCCTTCCGAGGGGCTCTAAACGATGACTAGGACGAAACGCGAGCTTGGGAAATACCATTGTCAATGGGAGTTCGCGTTCTCTGGCTCTCTAAGCTTCTGAACTTAATTGCTTCCTTGGTTGTGTGCTTTACATTTCGAGTCTAGATTGCTTGGTTAGTGACAGGACTAAAATCTAGGTTGCCAATCTCTTTTGCGGAACAGATTGTAACACTTAATAAGAAAACCTAATTGCACAGTTGGATAGATTTATTGCATAGCTTTTGACAAGTTGGAATTAGATGCCATTTTTGTTTTTAGAATGACTAATTTACCCTCACTTAGACGCTATGGTCCTTTCTAGGCATAATATTTAGACGAGATATGATCTTGCATCTCAAAAAATATGTGGGCTAGGCCCTCCCTTGCCCTCCTCCCCGAGGCCTCTGGAATGCTAATTTCGTAGTAGAGCTGCTTTTACAGTACAGATATGATGGTGGAGCAGAGCTGGATATGATGGAGCATATGTCGGTGTAAATAATATACCATTCCATCATAGTTCATGGAAACCACCTCATTTTTGACCAGGCGTAAAACAGGATAGTGTATCAAAGACCATGCCTAACGAAAGGACAGAAACATGCGAAAAAGACAGAAAAAGAAAGAATTTGTAGCAACACCTTTTTTTTAGGTGTGGCTCAGTCGGAAAACGCCTCATACAAATGGTTACCAAAATGAGCCGCGCTGGTGGTATTTTTCAGCTGCCCTGAACAAAAGGTTGTATTTTTAGGGGCGCCGGATAGTAAAAATGCCATACTTAAATTCTAATTTTTAAAATGACATCCGATGGAAAAACATCCAATGCAAAAGTTGTAGATCTTGGAAAGTTAAAAACTTTGTGGTTGGCAACATTTTTTTCATTTGAAATCATCTACCATGAATAACTACCTCTAAATTTACTATATTTAAAAAAAATCAAATGACCTCGGATTGAGAAACGACCAAAACCAAAGTCATAGATCCCAAAAAGTAATATGACTCTATAGTTGGCAGCATTTTTCATTGAAATTTGGATAGAGTCCCAGACTCTTATTTTAATTTTGGTTGAGCATAATGTGAGGACAAACAATATATGACATAGACATAAATGAGTATGGGATGGAGTGGTTAAAGGGAGTAACACACTAGGCTTCACTATATAGAACCCTAGCGGCTGCATGATTTTCGCGTGAAACAATTGTGCAACTTGTGACTTGGCATGGCATGGGCGTTGGGCCTCTTGAGATTATTTTTTTCTTTTCTTTCTTTTTTTTTTTTTTTTTTTTTTTTTTTTTGTAGAGGCGCCGGCGTAGGGGCGGGTGGGCAAACAGCCCCTACAATACCTCATGAATGGCCCCAACAAAGTCTTTGTGGTATAGTGATTTTGGCATCTGTGCGGTTGTGGGAAGAGTGGCAGATGCGCATCCTCAACTCTAGCAGCCTCTTCATCAATGGGTTCCTCTTGCTATGTGCCCCCTTGCGCAAGTACACCGTCCAAAGTTGCGTTCGATTCCTCATTTGGGCTCATCTATGCCTTATTTGAAGATTATCTCTAGTAGCTCCCGCCACCATAGTGCTTAAGGAAAATCTCATTGATTAGTGTATGTGCTTTGTGAAGTGCTTAGGGATAGTTAGACCACGCATTTGAGGCTAGCTCTAGCCATAGGCCTAGTGTTTAGTGAGGTTTGCATACTTATTCAGAAAATTGGTGCTTGCACACATCACACTTGTACTCCATGGGATTTGTAGTCTTGTGAGATCACATACACCAACAACATTTTTGGCAATGGTCGCCAAGGGTGTACTTTAGGAATGTGAGAGTTGTGGTGTTTTCACTTGAAATATGATAGTGACAATATTGGGGGAGCGGTCCAGAAGAAAGCCATGGAGGAGACCCACGTGCGTGAGAAATAACCGTAGGCAATCCACGTAGTTACCTCCTAGGGCATTGATGTAGATGTGGCCCAATCTTCTGATATATAGGTGTGATAACTTTGATTGGTGGAGAACTTGATGTTCATGATCTAAGCTTCAAAACCAAGTTTGATTCGGACCTCCAAAACTATTGCACCACTACTCATCGAAACACGACTAACCTTGCCGAGAAGGCATTCCTGGAAATGAATCGAGAACAGAAGCAAGAACGAGATAAACACAATCCATAATTGCAAATATATATGAGGAGTATGAACATGGTATGCAGTTCATGTTTTGATTTGAAAGGACTAATCGACATAGGTGAACAAGATCAAGAATTGGATCCTGGTTCTGAGAAGTCGAACTTTGTGATATAAGTGTAGCAAACAAAGTCTGTTTCATGAAGAAAATAAGAACACAACAAAACCCCAAACCCTAGCGACATGGACAATGGATAATTAAATATTCTTGGGTGTCATCAACCTTGAATGCGTCCGCTCATGATCTCTAACACAATACACTACCCAATTAACAGACCAAAAGATTGTGTCACAGTAGCCTTGTAAATTATGGACACTGACTTATTTCAATGGTTCCTGTTGACTCAACATAAAATTTGAAGTGAAACCTTTGGTTATCTTATAAATTATCTTTTCATGCATATGTGGACTGTCGAAATAGAGTGTGTATGATTCCTAGGCGTTGGTTTTACCTAGGACAACTCCTAGAATCCGAGATGTACTGCAACTCGAGTTGGACTGGGCCCCATCATGATGTGAATGAGTTGGACGCCCATGCTAGTCCTCCTCATCTCGTCGGCTTGTATTTGAAGGAGCGATGTACTCATTAGGCATCCCTCTGAGGAGTTCCAATGATGAGGACTAGGATAGAACGTGAGCTTGCTGATACCTCGGGAGAAATACTGTCATCAATGGGAGTTACATTTTCTAACTCTATAACTTTCTGCACTTAATTCTTCCATTGGCTATCTGCCGTATATGTAGCAATACTCAGCAAAACCTTGTTGCATATTTAATAGATTTATTGCATTGATTTTGATAAGTTGGAATTAGATGCCAATTTTAGTGTTTAGAAAGACTAATTTACCTCCCTCTCTTGCAGGTATAATATTTAGACAAGATACTCTCTTGCAAATAAAATTAGGTGTACTTGGCCCTCCCTTGACCCTTACCCACCTCCACCTGAATGCTAAATTCACAGCACACAGTGTAGTGGAGCTAGATTCTATGGAGCAAAGGCATTCCCATATGTATCTATCCTATATAGATCGGCTCTCATCCTATCCATCACACATTATGCCACTCAAGCATTATAGGGGTGGCTTGGCCAGCCACCCCTGTTCAAACGTGCTTACAAATGGGAGCTCCGTAGGGAATCTCCAAAAAAATAGCAAAACATTTTTTTTAATTCGGGAAGGCCCTCAGCTGTCAACCGATTCCTGCCACTCTAACCACGCCACATTCGGAATTTGCAAAAAAATAGAAATTTTTTTATTCAAGAAGGCCCTCACCGGTCAGCAGGTATTTTTCACACTTTGCATCAAATGGGATTCGAACCCTTCGAACCCAGACCACTCGCTCGTGCGGTGTCTCCCCTACCACTGCACATTACACTCACTTGTGTTTATATTTCATTTGGTTCCCCATATATTATACTAAACTGAGTGTAGTTTGAATATTTGAGACCCTAAATAAATTCAAATCAAAAAGTTGTCAACTACAAAATTTCATAACTTTTCGAGATCTACAATTTTTTAGAGAGTTTCTCCTTTTGAGATCGTTTAAAAATTTTGAATTTCAAATTTTAAAAATTCAAACATAGTTTTACATGACAAGATGATTTCAATTCAAAAAGTTGTCAACTACAACGTTTCATAACTTTTCGAGATCTACCATTTTTGTTCGAGAGTTTTCCATCTGAGGTTTTTGAAAAATTCAAATTTTAAAATTTTGAAATTCAAATGTAGTTTTGAATGCCAAGATGATTTCAAATCAAAAAGTTGCTAACTACAAAGTTTCATTACTTCTCGAGATCTACAAAGTTTGTTTTGGTTATTTCTCAATCTAAGGTAGTTTGAAAAATTCAAATTTCAAATTGGATAAATTCAAATGTAGATTTCCTTAACAAAATGAATCCGAATGAAAAAGATTTGAAGTATAAAATTCTATAACTTGAGAAGATATACACAGTTTTATTTTGGTCATCTGGTAATTTTTTCATCTGACATGGTGGGTCTAACATTGTTTATAAATCTTATATATCTCTCATAGTTTCATAAACTATAAGAGAGATATGTAAGATTCGTGAATAATGTTACTCTCAATTTATTATATGGAAAAATAACCAATACAAAAACTATACATCTTGATGAGTTATACAATGTTATGTTCATGACTTCCTCAACCAAAATCGTTTGATGTTTTAAATCTTGTTTTAGTTTGTCATTTTTTAAATTCAAAATTTTAAATGTACACAATAAATTACGACCAAAAGAATAGCACTAAGAACATAATATTTTGATAGACCATGATTTTAGAAAATTTTAGGAAAAAACCATCATATTTGGAATTAGTATGAGGGAGAAAAACTAATTACAAGTTTCAGCCGAGATTAAAAAGAGAAATATGTGTTCTTCAACAATTTCAAACCAAACTACAAACAATATTTTGAACCATCAAATGAATTTAAATAAAAAAGTACTTAACAACAAAGATTCATAACTCTTTGAGATCTATAATTTTTATTTTGGATATTTCTCTATCTAAGGTCATTTTGAAAAATTCAAATTTTAGTACTTTATTTTAAATATCTAGCGTCCATTTATAATGGCGTCTCAATATAGAGCCGCCCCTATAAATAGATTTGTAGTGACAGTTGGATATTGAGCCGCCCCTACAAATAGATAACCATTTGTAGGGGATGCTCATTATAGAATTGCCTCTATCGGAAAAATGGTGGTGTTCTTACAAATCATTTTTTACGTAATGACAATTCACAAAAACCACCACATTCTAGATAAAAGTTTATATATGCGCAAACTGAGATAGCGTATGAATGGCCATGCCTAACAAAAGTGCACAGACAGTCGAAAAAGAAGGAAAATCTGTTTGGGACAGGATATCGACATCAAAAAGCAAACACACACCATGCATCATTACCATCAAGTGAGTGAGGTCTTTGAATAATGCTCCGAGCACGCAAAGGTCATACATACAGCAATACGAATAAATCAAAGACATAATGTTAGGCTATGATAACTAGGACTCTTCTCGTTTTTGTTCAAAATTTCTCTTTTTGGGAGAGCTATAAATACGGCCCTTTGGCGTCTTTCAAGTGCATCATGCATGCAGCATAGCGGCAAGCGTTCCTGCTTGCACTACTACGTAGCTAATTGTATATAGTATATATACCAAAAAAGAAATAAAAGTAGAAATAAAACCAGGCCACGAACAAGATGGCTAACATCTGGGCCACTGTGCGATGGTGGGATGAGTGGGAGATGCGCATCCTCTTCATCCACTGGTTTCTCCTGGTCCTGCTGTCAGCTATCCCCCTGTCACACCCTGTTAGAGATTGGACGATAACTTGGGGAATTTGGAGTTCGGGGACAGCAAGGGAATGGAAACAGAGAACAGAGTTTTGGACGGGGAATAGCAATTTGGGAGGAGTTTGGAGTCTATGAATTTCATGCCTTTAGAGTTTCATTACAACGTCTTATATAGATGGCGCGGATCAACCCGGTGAGGTTCCTCCTCTTTCACGTGACCACGCCATGCCCCTGTCTTCTTCCTTGACTCCTTCTAGGTTCCGGCGAGCTCCTTTCCTTCTCCTTCCCAACTCGGGTGGCTATCGAAGGGCCCGGCCGGCTGGAGGGAGGCAGGCCGGCCTGGCGGTGGGGAAGGAGGTCGGGCGGCTTAGGGGCCCTAGTGGTGCCCGCGGCGGCCGGGCCAGGGAAGGGCGGGGGTGCCATGGCCGGAGCTCGCCAACCATGGTGGTTCTACGCCGGCGTGGATGCCTGGACAGGACGAGAGGGGGTATGCCTTTGGGGGAGGGGGTAGGGGAGAATGTGGGGCCGCCCGGAGCTAAGGTTTTGCCGAGCAGCGCGGCCGCCACCGGCCGCACAGCTCTGGCCGAACCCTAGCTCCACGGCGGTGGGGGCGGTGGGCGGTGGGGTAGTGGAGGTGGTGGAGGCGGGGCGGGGCAGCGAGGGAGACGATGGGGCTGGGGAGGACCGGACCGAGCAGGAAGACGACCGAGGATGAAGACAATGCAAGGGCGCTGTGGGTGTTGCGTATGAGGATGAAGACGATGCAGAGAGGGAGGAGACGGATTTGGAAATTTGCATCGTATACCTCCCTAGGCGACACATATCTCAAGATTCGAAATGTGCGGCTAAAAAACTGTCGTCCGGCGAAGTGTCGTTCGGAAAAACCAAACGCGAGTTCGGAGTCTATCAATTTCATGCCTCCAGAGTTTCATTACAACGTCTTATATAGATGGCGCGGATCACCGACTCAGAGCACCTAGCTGGTACTCCTCATGAAACGCGACAACAAATTTGTGGTAACACGCCAAGCATGCGAGATAAATATAATAAAGCAAGGGCTTAGTACAGGCATCAAAGTAGGAGTTCGTAATGAAGCAAGCACACAAGAAAATAATAAAATACTACCAGCTCACCCAGACGATCGATGTGGAAAGTTCAGTTGTTGTTTGCCTCTCTTTGTGTAGCTGCTTCGTCGTGGTCTGGTATCTGAAGCTTGTCGGGCAGTGTCTTTCCCCCCTTGAGCGCGATGATGAAGGAGACAAATGAGAGGAACTCCCCGCCTTCGCCCAGGCTCTTGGCATGCAGGTAGCCCCTGCACATGCTGGCGGAATAGCAGAGCATGCCCAACCAGACGCGGTACATCACCTCCCAGCGCGTGTCTTCTGGCAGTTCCATGAGCTCAGCTGCAAGCACGCAGGCGTCGTGCAGGAGAGGGTACTCCGGTGTTGCATCCTCGATAAACTTGGCAACACGGAAGCCTTCGAGTGGCGGCTGCTGCCTGTCTAGGATGGAACTCGTGATCTCCATGGCTTCAAGGAACAGATGCTGCCTGGTACCGATCAGAAGCATCTCGGGCCGGGAGTAGAACAGGTGCGCCATGTAGTCAGATATGCCTACTGCGCAGTCACGGTGCAAAGATACCAGGTATGCGGTTTGTGTACTACTGCAGGACCATCGGAAGCAGAGGTCCGTGGCGATGTGCCAGCGGAGGACGCTCGTGTCGAATGGCAGACCACGCAGGCTCCCCGCCATCATACCTTGGGCGGCCTCACCAAATGTTCTCTCAAATGTTGACCAATTCAGCTTTCCCAGAGTCCAGTTCTTATCCCTTGTGGAGCTCCGGTAGCTGGCAAGATTTAGCCCCATAAAAGATCTCTCAGAAGCTACCAAGTCTAGGAGAAGCATCCCCGCAACTTTCATGTACATATAATGACGGTCACTGTCAACTCTTAAGCCAACATTGCCGCAGTTGCAGGGGAGGCAGTTGAGCAGCCGGCGTACCCAGGACTTCCTGGACTCGAGAACCCCATCAATGAGATTGTGCCCGGGAAGCGTCTCGCACAACGCCGGGATTCCTGTCCAGGACAGCATACGACGCAGCAGGTCGCTTATGTGCAGTCCAAAGACATCCAGCACCGCGGTCAGGCATAGGACGACGTACGTCCTCCTGACGTCGATGGCATTGAACTGCCTGTAGGCCTGCTTGTCGCTTGTCGTGAAGAGCACGATGGCAGCAACGTGCAGGCATGGTACCAGCAATACATGGCAGGCCATGTACGCCGGAGTGGAGATCACGTTGCCTCTTGTGTAGACGAGCCCAAACGCCAACCTCATCCAGTGCTTCATGTTTTTCTCCCCGCCGGCCACCACACGCTCCAGAATACTGGCCATCGTCAGGTGCTGACGACTCGCCAGATCCGTGGCAGCAGCAAGCAATGACAAGTCAGAAAATATCATCTGGATCTTGTCTGATTCCGACAACATCGGGGAAGCACTGTCGTCGTCGCCTTCGTCCTCTCCCAGCGAGCTCGTGGTGTGCGGCTTTTTCTTGCCGCATATACACATAATCATGTTCCGGATGTCCTCAGCCTTGAGCTCGGTGAGCAAGTACTCACAATATCCGGATGGCTTCTTTTTCTCCCAGCAGCCTTCGAAGAGACGGCAACAAGACGGTTGATGCTTGCACTGCGCAGAGCCCAAGGCTTCTCGCAGAAGCTGAGTATCCCAATGACGAAGAGCAGGATCGCCGACCACAGGAGCCTGCTGTCGCCGGAGGTTGGCCAAGTCTTGTAGAAGGAGTAGACGGCGACCGTGACCTGGGACACCAGGGCCACGGCCTGCCGTGTCCACAGCTCGTTCTCTTCGATGTTGAAAGCGGTGATCCCCTCCCGCCCACCAAGGTGGATGAGAAGGATAGGGGCCCACAGCACCTCGATGGAGCTCGCCTTGTACCCCTCGTGGCAAGGGCTGCTCGCCTGCGCCTGCCGATTGAAGAGCGTCGCCAGCGCATAGATCGCCAGGGCATCGCTGCTGCCGTATGCCAGCATGACCAAGAGCCGAACTGGCCTTGGAATGGTGTACAGACGCAGCGGGGCAGACATCACGAGGAACCACCGGATGAAGAGGCTGCCAGAGATGAGGATGCGCATCTGCCACTCATCCCACCATCGCACAGCGGCCAAGATGTTAGCCATCTGCTTGTTATTTAATTTGTCGCCTGGTTTTCTTTTTCTTTTCTCCTTTTTTTTTTTTTTTTTTTTTTTTTTTTTGTACTGGATACGATCAGCAAAGTACAAGCAGGAGTGCTTGCCGCTATGCTGCTTGCACTTGGACGACGCCAAGGGCCTTATTTATAGCAGTCCAAAAAAGAGAAGATGAACAAAAACAACGAGAGTGCTTGTTGCCTCACCTTTGCGTGTGACAAGCAATATTCAAAGAACCCTGCTATGTGTTAGTAATGATGCATGTCCCCTGCTTTTACCCTTTGATTGACGACGAGGTGATCCCCTTGTTAGATTGATCTCTACCAGATTAGGCCCAACGGCCTAATCTGGGCCTTGATCTCGCGCCCTGATCGGGGGCGCCCAACCCTAATGGTTGGTGGGCCCCCGTCGCACAGCGCTATAAAGAGGAGGTGGGGGCCGGGGCGCTCGGTACGAGGTTCACCGTGCCGCCAGCTCCCCACCTACACTCACACCCAATCCGATCTACGAGGGTGCGCTGCCAGCGACGGGAAGATCCCACCGACGCCGGCCAGCACCACCCCGACGACCGCGCCGCCGCCAAGGACGCCGTCGACTTCATCACCTTCCCGACGACCGTAATGGGCTCCAGCGCGCCGCCCGCTGCTACTCCTACTCCTCTACCGGAACCGACGGAGTGCCGGTACAATCATCTCCTTCTTCCTCTCATCCCTACCTCTCTGTATCTTCCTAGATCCAGTAGATATTGTAATAGGAACTCGTTTTTGTACCTACTGTAAAGAAATACCCAGCCTATGTTCCACTGCTAGTCGATCCTACATGTTAATGAATCTATCAATGGTATCAGTGTGCCACTAGACAAAGTGGATCTAGTGTCCGGGTCATGAGATCTGAGAAGAAGATGACTGATCCTATTCGGATCGAGATCGAACCGATAGAACCCTAACCCTAATTTCAAAGAAACCGAACAGAAACCCTAGTCTAGGGTTTTGGCCGCCGAGCGACATGCCCAGAGCATCGTCCCGGGCCTAACAAGAATAGATCAACCGATCCGACGCGGATCGGGGGGAGAAATCGAAGAAAACCTAACCCTAAATCGAATAAGAACCAAAGAAAGCGGCCGTGCAAGGGGTTTTCCTACCTGAAGCCGGCCGTCTCGTCTCCGGCCGTCACCTTGACCGGCACGCGGGAAGACGAGCCGAGCCACCCCTCGCTCTGTGCGGGGCGCGGCCGCTCTGTCGCCCGCTAGCACGAAGAACCAGCACCGCCACCCAGACCGCTCGACGGCGGCGCGCTCTGCCTAGGGCGAGCGCGCGCGCCGGCGAGGGGACCGGCGGCGGCGCCGGCGGCGCCGTCTCCTCCAGTCCGCCGCTCTCTCTCTCTCTGCTGCCTGCGCTCGAGAGTGTGGAGAGAGAGAGGAGAGGATGAAATGAGTTAGGGTTTGGGAACCGGCGGCCGCGCGGGGTTTTGTTGCCCCTACTTCGCCGCTGCGCCGTCGGATCGGAATGGAGATGAATCGGACGGCTCACAGCGAACGGCCGGCGCGACTGGGCCTCCGTGGGCCGAATGGCCAGGCGCGCGGCGCGCGCGCAGTTGCTGGGCCGAAATGATGGCCGGGCCGAATGGTTTGCTACGGCCCATGAAGGAACAGTGAACTTTTTCGTTTTTGATTTACCAGAAACAGGCCGTGGGCTACTGGGCCTTATTGGGCTGAAATTGCCATATGAACAGTGACCAAAGAAAATTTGATTTTTTTTATTTTCCAGAAACAGATTTTGATATATATTTGATGATTTTGAATTGAATTTGATGCAAATTTTCTGTGCAAATTTGTCCAACGATATTTTGCTCAGAGAATAGAATATTTTGTGTAAGAATTTCTGGAAAATAGAATTATGATATTTAATTTGTTTCCGCTGCGAATTATGAAATGATTGTCCTCTTTAATTAAATTTGAACCAACAGGATAATTTAATTTTAGAGAGAAATTATGATTAATTATTGAATTATAGTGTTGTTATTTTCTGACCAACGTTGTTAATAACAATATTATAATGTTTTGATTCTTGAAATTATGTATTAAATTTTACTTCTGCCCAACGGTGATGTAGAATTTTTGCATAGATAAATGTTGAGTTAATACATGCCATCTTATATATGAATATTTATTATCTATGAATATATCTCACTCTCTCTGGTATGAATTCTTTCAGGAAAATGCCTTATGAATATCAACAACATCCCCAAACTCGATGGCACCAACTATCGGATTTGGCGGGAGAGATTTGAACTGGAGCTTGGGTTGGGAGAAGTTGATATGGCAATCCAGCACCCGTGTCCTGTTGAACCAGAGGCACTGGTGAGGGGAGCTGATGAAACAGATGCTGCTTTCGCTACTCGTGAGCGTGAGCATGCAAATCAAGTGATGAAGTATCAACTTGACCATAGAAATTGGTCTAAATCCAACCACAAGTGCCTGCTGGTGGCTAAGGCCACTATAGATGAAACCATAAGGGGATCAATTCCAGAATGTACCAACATTCGGGAATATCTAGAGAAATTGAAGCATCAGTTTACTGGGTCTACCAAGGCCACTGCAAGTACGCTGATTAAGAAACTTGTGACTATGAAATACACTGGTGGTGACATACGAAAGCACATTTCAGAAATGAACACTACGGCAGCTAAGCTCAACCAGTTGAACATACTCATAGAAGATGAGTTTCTGATTCACCTGGTCTTTGCTTCTCTGCCAAAAGAATATGAAAATTTTGTTGTTAACTACAACATGGTGCCCGATAAATGGGACAAAGAAAGGCTTGTTACCATGTGTGTTCAGGAGGAACAGAGGATTAAGTCCGTACAGGGTGATACTGCAAACCTTGTCAAGGACAAACAAAAGAAACCCTTCCATAATAACAAGAATCCTAAACCACAAGGGAAACCTCAGTGGGATAGGGCCTCTACCTCCAGGTCACCAGGAAAGATTCCCCAGAACCCTCAGAACCAGCCGAATGACCCCTATGGTGGTGCGGACCCGGATCGGTGCAAGCACTTTGCCGGAAGAGAGGACACTACAAGAGAGACTGTCCCGACTTCCCGAGATCTCTCGATGAAGAGAGGGATCCAAGTGGGATGAGAACCTTGCAAAGAGGAGAAAGACTGGTTAAAGTTGCGAATGGAACGCAAGCCAATGTTGAAGCCATTGGAGATTTTATTTTAGAATTACAGAATGGTTTTGTCCTTAGACTTAAAGATGTCCTTTATGTTCCCTCTTTGCGTAGAAATTTAATAAGTGTTACGAAACTTGATGATGATGATTTTGGTTGCCATTTTGGAGATGGCAAATGTAAGATACTTTTTAATAATGAATGTGTTGGTCTTGCCTTCCGACAAGACAAGCTTTATTTATTATCTCTTGCTGAGAATGTGAATAATGTACGTGATGTGAATATGAATGATTCCCCATCTACAGATGTAAGTAAGAAGCGAAAGAGAATTGATGATGCGTCTTCGAAATTATGGCATTGTCGTTTAGGCCATATTTCGAGGGGGAGAATAGAACGTTTAGTTAAAGAATCAATTCTCCCACGCTTAGAATTTTCTGATTTAGAACAATGTGTTGATTGTATTAAAGGAAAATATGTCAAGAAAATAAAGAAGAATGCCAAACGAAGCTTAGAAACTTTAGAAATAATTCACACGGACATTTGTGGTCCTTTCTCTCGTGAAAAGTGTGGATGGTTATGATTCTTTTATAACTTTCACGAGACGATTATTCTCGTTATGGCTATATTTATCCAATTAAAGAAAAATCGAAGCATTGGATAAATTTAAGATTTTTAAAGCTGAAGTTGAAAATCAACACAATAAGAAAATCAAGTTAGTACAATCGACCGGGGTGGAGAGTACTATGGGCGACATACCCCGTATGGCCAAACTCCCGGACCTTTTGCAAAGTTCCTACGGGAAAATGGCATAGTCGCCCGACGCCATGCCGGGGGAGCCTCGGCGAGAATGGAGTGGCCGAAAGACGAAACCGTACCTTAATGGATATGGTAAGAAGCATGATAAGTTACTCCACGTTACCGATTAATTTATGGATGGAGGCATTGAAAACCGCCATACATATACTTAATCGTGTACCAAGCAAGTCCGTGTCGAAAACACCACACGAATTATGGACGGAAGAGAACCCTCACTTAATCACTTACGTGTGTGGGGTTGCCCAGCTGAGGCAAAGATTTTTAACCCAAACATAGGAAAGTTGGACCCCAAGACAGCTAGCTGCCATTTCATTGGCTATCCAGAAAGATCGAAAGGATATCGATTCTACTGTCCTGATAGACATACGAAGTTTATAGAAACAAGACATGCTGTGTTCTTGGAGGATGACATGATCAGGGGGAGCAGAGTAGCACGAGAAATAAACCTTGAGGAGAAGCGAGTACATGTACCCACTCCAATGGTTGAAGAACCATATTTCGAACTACCTGCTCTTGTTGCACCAGCAGTGCCAGACACTGTAGTGACAACACCTGTGGTTAGTTCTCCTGTGGTGACAATGAATGAACATGAGGAACCCGTCCTTCGGAGCCTATAGAACAAAATGTCGCACATGAGGAAGAACAACAACACCCATTGTGGAACAAGTGCCCGAGGCCCCTAGGAGGTCTCAAAGAGAAAGAAGGATAGCTATTCCTGATGATTATGAACTTTATGAAACGGAAGAATTTCATATGGAGGATGATCCCACCTCTTATGAAGAAGCCATGAGAAGTCCCCACTCATCAAAGTGGTTAGAAGCAATGAAAGATGAAATGAAATCAATGAGTACCAATAAAGTTTGGGACTTGGAAACCATTCCTAAAGGAGCCAAAACAAAAGAGGCTGCAAATGGGTCTATAAAACAAAATGTGACTCCCAAGGGAATGTTGAAAGATATAAAGCCCGACTTGTGGCAAAAGGCTTTACGCAAAGAGAAGGGATTGACTACAATGAGACCTTTTCTCCCGTCTCATGTAAGGATTCCTTCAGAATTGTAATGGCACTTGTAGCTCACTATGACTTAGAATTACATCAAATGGATGTGAAGACGGCATTCCTCAATGGGGATTTGGAAAAAATTATCTATATGGCACAATCGAAAGGTTTCGTCGTATAAGGAAAAGAAAAGATGGGATGCCGCCTGAAAAGATCAATTTATGGATTGAAACAAGCTTCAAGACGGTGGTATTTGAAGTTTGATAGAACAATTAAGAGTTTTGGGTTTAAGGAAAATGTTGAGGACAATTGTGTTTATGCGAAGTTTAAGAATGGGAAGTACATATTCCTGATTCTCTATGTAGATGACATCCTACTTGCTAGTAGCGACGTCAATCTACTAATGGAGACGAAGAAATTCTTGTCCTCAAACTTTGACATGAAAGATCTCGGTGAGGCATCATTCGGTTTAGGAATAGAGATTCATCGAGATAGAACAAAAGGGGTTTTAGGACTATCGCAGAAGACATACATAGAAAAGACACTGAAGAAATTTTGTATGCATGCGTGTAGTCCCTCACCTGCTCCTATAGTCAAGGGCGATAGATATGGGGAACATCGTTGTCCCAAGAATGAATATGAAATTGAACAAATGAAAGCGGTACCGTATGCTTCAGGCTGTTGGAAGTTTGCAATATGCTCAAACATGTACTCGCCCGACTTAGCTTTCGTTACCGGGTTACTTGCGATATCAAAAGAATCCGAGAAACGAAACATTGGAAATTAGTGAAGAAAGTCTTGCGCTATTTGCAAGGTACGAAAGGCCTCATGTTGACATACAAAAGATCTGATTCCCTACAGATAGAGGGGTATTCGGATTCCGATTACGCGGAGATGAAAGAAAATCCACGTCGGGATACATATTTACTCTCGCGGGAGGAGCTATATCGTGGAAGAGCTCGAAACAAACAAGTAACTACGAACTCGACAATGTATGCTGAATTTGTAGCATGCTATGAGGCCTCGGGGCGTGAATTGGCTAAAGAAATTTGTACCCGGATTGAAAGTGATAGAAGAAATACATAAACCACTGAAGTTGTATTGTGATAACAACCCGGTAGAGAATATGCTCACAACAATAGGTCAAGTGGTGCTGCCAAACACATTGACATAAAGTACTATGTTGTGAAAGACAAACTTCGGGATCATGTTATAAGTCTTGAGCATATAAGAACAGAGAAAATGTTAGCGGATCCGCTCACAAAAGGCTTACCACCCAATGTGTTCAGAGGACACTTAGCCGGCATGGGTTTAAGGGAAAGCCTATGATTCCCGAAGTAAAAGGGCCCAAGAAAAGAGTTTCATTTCAAAATGGAGAAAGTGCGTCGTGGCTGTTAGTCCAATGGCATTGATTGCTGTGACGATGAAGCACGCTCGATGTACCAATCCAAAATGGAATGAGACAGAAATAAGAAAAAAAAAATAAGAATTGAAAGTTGAAGAAAGGAATCGAAGAATGACAAGAATATGATAAGAATTATGAAGAGATCAAGGGGGAGAATGTTAGATTGATCTCTACCAGATTAGGGCCTTGATCTCGCGCCCTGATCGGGGGCGCCCAACCCTAATGGTTGGTGGGCCCCCGTCGCACAGCGCTATAAAGAGGAGGTGGGGGCCGGGGCGCTCGGTACGAGGTTCACCGTGCCGCCAGCTCCCCACCTACACTCACACCCAATCCGATCTACGAGGGTGCGCGCGCCGACGGGAAGATCCCACCGACGCCGCCGCACCACCCGACGACCGCGCCCGCCAAGGACGCCGTCGACTTCATCACCTTCCCGACGACCGTAATGGGCTCCAGCGCGCCGCCCGCTGCTACTCCTACTCCTCTACCGGAACCGACGAGAGTGCCGGTACAATCATCTCCCTTCTTCCTCTCATCCCTACCTCTCGTATCTTCCTAGATCCAGTAGATATTGTAATAGGAACTCGTTTTTGTACCTACTGTAAAGAAATACCCAGCCTATGTTCCACTGCTAGTCGATCCTACATGTTAATGAATCTATCACCCCTGTCCCAATCATTTCCACCCCTTCTTTTTGACACATGTTTGTGCCCTTTCGCGAGGCATGGTCACTGATACGCTAGCTGGTTACGCCTAGATATGCTTTATCTAGGTACAAGAGGAGAAGCTGCTGGCCAAGCGGGCCCAAACAGATCGAAGAGAATGAAGTAGCTAAATTGCATGGTTCGATTCCTAACTCAATTTAACATACAGAAATGCTAGTTGCACAAAACAACACATGCTAATCGATTGTGAAAACAGAGTCAAATTTGCTCACAACAACACATAAAACTCCAGTTATGTGTGTGTTTTGATCATCCCCTTCCCTATAGCTCTCCCACAATCATACCCTCGAGCATTGTTGGGTTTTTTTTTTTTTTTTGACCGGCTCGGTAGGGGAATCACCGACCTATTTTTTTGCTTTTCAATTAAATGAAAGAATATAATGTACAACAGTTACAAGGCATCCAGGCCCAAAGGAAAAATGAAAAAGATTACGAGTAACTCTCTCTCTCCAGATACTAAGTATTGCACTCCTATTAGGCCTACCCTTGGTGCAAACCACGCCCAGTTCAGAAATGAAGTTTGCTTTCGGCTGATCATCTCTCTGCCCATTGTCGAAAATGATTTTATTTCTTGTCTAGATGAACCAACATGCCGTGATGACAATCTCTTTGAAGATTGGGCTCTGGAAATCTTCCCTGGCTTGCAGCATCATATCAAGAGAGGGATGAGATTCAAGTTCGAATTAATAGGGATAGTGGACCAGCACTCTGTACTAAAAGGGCACTCAAAGAAGTGAAAACAGGTTTCCTCACAATTCAGATTACAAAGGACACAGGTGTAGTCATCAAGTTGTTTGTTGTTCCTTCTCAGAATATTTTTTGTGTGTTTAACCTGTTTCTCAAAAGCAATTAGACGAAGAATTTGTGGTTACCCAGAGATTGCTTGCTGCCCACATCCATTTGAACGGAGGTGAGTCTGGTGTGCAGGCTGTCAAGATTTTATAATCTTTTGTACTACTGATGTTAGATAACGTGTATATGCATGTAATGTGTGTGCGGTTGTAAAGTAAGGAAGTTGCGCAATCACACGATATGGTCAAGAGAGATTACGGGATCAGTGTAAATAGGATATTATGGATGGATGCATGTGATGCATATGTATGGATGGATGCATGTGTAACAACTATATTGGGTGATTGCTGCAACTCCTTCTATATGTAAGCTGTTCCGTTCACAACAATTAACACGCATGCCCAAGATAGGGTACGGCGTTTCTCCTACGCGCCTCTGATTATTTTCATCTGAAACTAGAGTTCCCCCATATCTGGGTTTGTTGTGAGTTGTGAAATGGAAGTCTGATCCAATAAACCTTTTGCCAGTATATGTGAGTGATTGTAACACCCCAGGCGCCACAAAATCCTAAGATATCACTAAACGTCCCTTCCCTCATGCCAGAGTACAAAACTCAAACAAAAACCTCACATCAAAGTAAAGCACGGAAGTTACAACGGGGACAAAACTATATAATTAAGTAAAGTTCCAACTTAAAGGTTTTCATTAAACCCCTAGGAATCACCATGAAGATAAACTAAGTTTATTACATCAAGACAAGAGTGACATTATTATCACTAAGTGTGGTGAATCATTAAAGATGTGCCGCTAATCCCCTTCCCTTCTAAGCAAGTATCAACTACCTGTATTGAGTAAAGCAAGGGTTAAGATGAAACATCTTAGCAAGCAAATTTGTTTTGACAAGCTATTTAAACTATAAGCTGAATTAAACATCAATTTAACATGGAGTTTTCAATGGGCATAATATCATAGAGAGCTTCATAATAACATGGACAAAATCTTTTCAATAATATACTTCTCGTGAATGCATATGAATGCAACGCAAATGTCTCCTGTCTGCACACCCAACAAGGTGTGGAGCTGCATCCCATGATGCGTACTGGTATAGTCGTAACCATAGGTAAAGACATAGCTTCCAATGCCAATGAATGATGCAATGCACTTGGCATACTGCAATAAAATTCATATACCACCAATGATACTTCAACTTCATCTTCAGGGTTGTGGGCTAGCCACAAATAGTAATGTAGAATAATAACATCACCATGAATACTTAAATAATACCACCACTAAATAAGGTTGAATCTACCAAGATCATAAGTTTTAGATGTTAGTGGGATGACATTCTTATAGATAATAAATAATAGGTGATGTATACAACAAGCCAAAACGGTAGTAAACCACCGCTACATTCACTTGCCTCTTAACTGAAGGAAATCAAAAGGACTCGTGGCAATCCAAAGCACTACCACTTGTTTTAGAACAATGAACTCAGAACAAATATTCCAAATATCACTTGAAATCAGAAAACAAAGCGCTCCTACGTCCAAATAAACAGTCGGTGAAAGAAACCCCTCAAGCCCTTGCACAAACAGCAGCGGTGATGCTTGTATTTTATATACCAATCCATATATTAAGGCTATGATAGCAAACAAATACACTTTTGGAATCTACACAACAAGGCCTACGATTTCCATGAAGAACTTATATTTTACCATGCCTTCAAGATGACCTAAACTGCAGTTACAAACAGGCTTCAAAAACTATCTATCAATTGAGACAGCAGACTTCATATTCTTATAACTCAATATCCATTTGTCCAAAAATTATGAAATTTCACCAGTTCGGAAGTATTGGATGCTCTTGGCCGACATCCAATGCCCTCGGTTCTCCAGATCCGTGGCAGCAGCCAGCAGTGACAAGTCGGAAAGTATCATCTGGATTTTGTCTAATTCCGACAGTATGGGTGTCGCCGTGGCCTCGCTGTCGTCTGAGCTCGTCGTGGCCGTGTCACCTCGCTCAACGACGACGAGGACGACGACACCTCTGTGCCATCGGTGCCGGTGTGCCGCCGCCACAGCAGCAGCTGCTGCATTTTCTTCCGACACACAGATATTATGTCATGAGAAGCCTTCATCTCGGTGAAGAGTGATTCCCATCTCGTCGGCTTCTTCCTAGTGCCAGCGGCCAGCGAAGAGACGGCCACCAGCCGGTTGATGCTCGCCCGGCGGAGAGCCCACGGCTTCTCGCAGAAGCCGAGGATGCCGATGATGAACAGCAGGATCGCCGACCACAGCAGCCTGCTGTCGCCGGAGCTGGGCCACGTCTTGTAGAAGGCGTACAGGGCGACCGTGACCTGGGACACCAGCGTCACGGTCTGCCGCGTCCGTAGCTCGTTGTCCTCGAAGTTGAAGGCGGTGATCTCCTCCCGCCCACCCAGATGGACCAGAAGGATGGGCGCCCACAGCACCTCGATGGAGCTCGCCCTGTACCCGACGTGACAAGGGCAGCTCGCCTTCGCCTGCCGGTTGAACAGGGTGGCTAGCGCGTAGATCGCCAGGGCATCGCAGCTGAGGTACGCCAGCCAGATGCAGAACCGGAGGCAGCTCCGGATTGTACTTGCGCATATGGGCAGCCAGCAGGAGGAACCACTGGATGAAGAGGCTGCCAGAGATGAGGACGCGCATCTGCCACTCATCCCACCATCGCACAGCAGCCCAGATGTTAGCCATCTACCTAGCAGCTTGTTGTTGCTTCAAAGAAAAATATAAACAAAGGTAGGTGCTTGTTAAATGTTGGATTGATTAATTTGTGGCCTGGTACAGTCTTTTGGCATTGGTAGTACTACGACGCCAAGTGCACTTATTATAGCTGCCGGAAAAAAGAAAAATTAAAGGGAAAACAAAGAGATCAAGTCCTCGTTACCTTTGAGTCGTTAGATTTATTCGTGTCGCTGCATAACCTTTGCGTGTCCGGAGCATTATGCAAAGGGTTCACTCACGAGTTAGTGATGATTCATGTCGTCCCCTGTATTTTGCCTTTCCATGTTGGTTTCATGTATCCAAACAACTTTTTTTCCCTTCTTGTTTTCGGTTGTCTGTGCCCTATCGTTAGACATGGTCATTGATACGCTATCTCATTTTGCGCCTATGTATGCTTTTATCTAGATATAGATGGGATGGCATATATCGTTCAAAAATGGTGGTTGCTGTGAATTGTGATGGATCATGGGATGGGATGAGAGCCGATATATATATTGGATGGAAGAGCGCGAGAAGGTCCTACGACTGGTTCAGGTCAAAGCAATTCAAGAGGAATTGACAGGATTTCTTGTTGAATAGCAAGGGAAGGTACTACAATGGAAGAAAATTAGCTCCCAAGCTTCTAGGAGAGCTGGATTGAATGTAATCCCATGGGCAGTACAAGCTTATCCTATGTATAGTTCAGTTTTTGTGTGTGAGCATATCTACATTGTGTAATGCTCG
This sequence comes from Themeda triandra, assembly GCA_018135685.1. Taxonomy (NCBI): domain Eukaryota; kingdom Viridiplantae; phylum Streptophyta; class Magnoliopsida; order Poales; family Poaceae; genus Themeda; species Themeda triandra. The sequence continues at coordinate 254,444 of JAENPR010000796.1, read as the reverse complement.
AACGGAAACATATACGTATGGATGTATACTAGTAGCGTAGAATATGTACTTGCGCATGGGTGCAGCCAGCAGGAGGAACCACTGGATGAAGAGGCTGCCGAAGACGAGGAAGCGCATCTGCCACTCATGCCACCGTCGCACAGCGGCCCAGAGATGTTAGCCATCTTGTTCTGTTTGTGGCCTGATCTGTTTTTTTTTTTTCTTTTCTTTTCTCTTTTGGTATACTACCATACATACAATTAGCTAATACGTAGTACAAGCTGCAGGAACACTAGCAACTATGCTGCATTGAACATGGACGACGCCAATGGCCGTATTTATAGCTCTCCGAAAAAGAGAAAGTTGAGCAAAAACGACAAGAGTCCTCGTTACATTAGCCTAACTTTATGTCCTTGATTTATTCGTATTGCTGCATATGATCTTTGCGTGTCCGGAGCATTATTCATAGACCTCATTCACGTGTTAGTAATGATGCATGTTCCCTGTGTTTTGCATTTTGATATTGATTTCTTGTCCCAAACATTCTTTTTCTTCTTTTTCGCATGTCTCTGCCCTTTAGCTAGACGTGGTGATTGATTCGCTATCTCGTCTTATGCCTACACATGCTTTTATCTACACTGGATGGAATATATATCGTCCAAAATGAGGTGGTTTCTGTGAATTGTGATGGATGGGATGAGGCTACGTACGGAAGTCCTATGCTCCATCAACACTACTATAAAAAACTTATCCGTAGCGGCAGCAGGGCGGGCAAAGGTGTCCGCCGCGTTGGTAAGGTCACGATTAATAACCTGCAGCGTCACGCTCTGCAGCTGGGTTGAATAATTTGGGTCATTAAAATCTTCATATGTGCGAAGATTTTTCTTTGTTGCTGTCTATGTACAGTTTTGCAATCTTGAAGATAGCCTGTCAAACTTCTACACAAAAAAAATACATTCAACCCATACAAGGTGCAAAAGCGTAATGTCGAATGTAAAGAGCAGGATAGAGAATACAAGCTCTCATCCTATAAGATTACTTTTTGAAAGGTATCGGAAGTTCGTGCTATCCTGAATTTAATATTGGTAGACCTCCAAACGAAGGCAGCTCTAGAAAAATTGTTCACGATGTCACCCTACTAAAACCCATATGTACTTTTTATTAAGTGTTATTTGTTTAGTTTCCCTACATGCTTCGGTACTTAAAAAACCATGCATTGTTACCGTCCTTTTTCATTAAAATATGGAGTGATTGATGCTTTTCAATTCAACTCTGGTTCGTAATATGAGTCTACAGTGAAAATAGTTATCACCGCCAGTTCGTGTTATCAATGACGGTGAAAACGGCACTCGTTTTCACTGCCGGTTGGTAACAGGAACCATTGGTGTTAGTCTATCACCACCGCCAGTTGGTCGCTCCCCGACCGGCAATGATAACCAATCAAAAGTGGTACAACAAAATAAAACTTATAATTCATAGTTGTCAACTTTTTTTCATTTGAAATCATTTATGTTCCGACAATTTTATTATAAATTTCTCATATTTGATTTTTTTGAATTATCAAACAAAATCAGATGGAGAAACAACCAAAACTAAAGTTGTAGTCTTGATGAGATCTACAACTTTCTAGTTGCCAAATTTTCATTTGAAATCTTTTATAGTCTCAAAATTTTGTTTGAAGTTCTCATAATTTGAAATTCAAGTTTTTAAAATTGTTCAAACGGACTCGGATAGAGAATTGACCAAAACCAAAGTCGTATTTTCAATAAGATATACAACTTTATGGTTAATTATATTTTAGTTTAAATTTATGATTGATTTTTTAAGTTCTCACATTTGGGAGCAAATATGCAACTTAACCATGCCTAAATTTGTTTTTTTGAAGTTCTCACATTTTTATTTAAATTTACTACCATAGTTTTTTTTTTGTGTAATAATTTACTACCATAGTTGGAAAACACACTCAGGAGCGAAGATGCAACATTACCATGTCTAAAAGTTTCGGAGTGAAACTTTTATATTTAAATTTGTTTAATAACTCAAATATTATTATAAAATCTAGCAAAATCAATACAAAACCAAATAGCATCAACTTACTCACAGATTGAGTGGACTGGTTAGGGAAGTTACGTGAAAGGTCACAATTGGTAGATTCAAATCTTTCTTGCTGTACACTTGTGTATTTTGTGCAAAAGATCAAGTGACCTATGAGGGGTCCCCTTACCAGCATCATCATTCCCCAAGATTAAATTTTCTTGAAGTGCAGGATAGATCAATTGTTTGTCTCAGACGCACATTAGTCTATGGTTGTTTCCTTCTGTGTATGATTTGTATGTGCATTAGGGATTAGTTATAAAATACATATAGTGACATAACCTATATTATTGGAATCTCATTCCCATAAATTAGTACTCTCTCCTAGTTCCTAAATTCAAGGCATATAAATGATTTTTAGATGAAATAAGGTGTTATGATCGTGGTGGATATTGAGATAACTAGGCCTTATGCTTTGCCAAGAGCTTGAGAGACTGAGGGGGACTAGAATTGTTTCTTCATAATTCATTGCTTCCTTCTAAATGACAGACCTGCCTCTCTTTATATAGAGAGGGGACTAACCCTAAACCTAACTTAGCGGCTAAGCTAATGATTCTTGGGCCTATTGGGCCGGTGGCAGCCTGCTGGCTGCCCATGACATCTCCCCCGCTCTCGGAGACCCAGCTCGTCCTCGAGCTGGATAGTTGCCGCGGACCTATTCGACGTGACCTAGGGTTAAGCCTTTTTACATCTCGGCTTACCATTGTTATTTAATACTAAAATATGAAATAAATTTGGACTACAACTATGTCCTCCTGGATCCCATGGGAAGAGCGCCTCCGCTGGCTTCATTGGGGTTGAAAGGTGGAGCGTGAACCAGCCCGCTCTGATGTTGGATTCGTCTAGCACCACCGCAGGTCCCAGAATAAGTGAGACAGCTATAGCCATTGATGCCTGATGCTGGACGGTGCTATGTGTTTGCTGCACTAGAAGTGCCCATGCTTGGACCTTCCCTCAATTGGAGCAGCAGGACGTATGGGTGAGGCCGAGGGGAGGAGCACGCACGACAGCGATGAGCTAAGGAGCATGCGCATCTTCCGCACCACAAGTCGGACAAGGAAACCTCGCCCTGCAGCTTGTAGTCGCACCGCTGCTTGCTCCTCGGATGCTTTTGCTGCACGAAGAACCTACGCTCGGCGGCGTGCCAGGAGTCCCCGTGCTGCTGCCTGGAGGCGGACAGCCACGCAGCGTTCACGGTCCCCCTTCTCCTTCGCCTCGAGAAGCACCCTGGGGCGGTCCAGCTGTGTGAACATATCAGCAAAGATGCGTGAAGTGTCGTTGGCAGCAGGGGACACATGATGGAGCAGGTTGGGGCGTGGGGGTGGTCCAAAGCATAGGTGCAGTAGCTTGGAGAAGCGGCGCCACGCCGGGGTGCCTTCGTCCTCCTGGACTTGGAGGAACCAAACCTGGGCGTCACCTTCCAAATTGCGGGAAGCCAGCCATACCTTCTCTTCCTCCATGATGCGCTCCCGGTGGAAGTAGGAGTCGCACTAGTCGACGAAGGCCACAGGATCAGATTTCCCCGCAAATTTAGGGAAATCCATCGAGGGGTGGTGGCTGAGGCAGAGCATGGGGTGGAGTTGGCGTATATTTGTGGAGCCTCAGGTATTCGCTTCGCAGACGAGTCGCGCGGACGGCGCAGAGAAGACCCGCGCGGAGTCACGAATGACGCAGACGGCGCGAAGAAGGACCGCGCGGACGGCGCGGAGAAGACCCACCGGCGGCGCGGAGGTGTAGGCGGCGCGGCGGCTGGTAGTGGGGTTGTGGCAGCGAGATGAGGAGTAGGGGAGGTTTGTGACGGCGGGCGAGATGGTGGTGGGGTGGCGGCGCAGAGGATTCACGGATGTCACGGGTGCAGAGGATTCACGGACGGCGCGGATGTCGTGGATGATGCGGACCACGAACGGCGTGATAATGGGGTGGTGGCACAGAGGATTCGTGTGCGCCGCGGGCGCAGAGGATTCGCGGATGGCGCGGATGGCGCGGACCGCGGACGGCGCGATGGTGAAGTGGCGGCGGGTGGAGGTGGATGCCCGACGGCTGACGGTGGAGATGAGGATCGACGTAACCTGGGTGGCAGGGGCGACTGGCGATGGTTGCTGGTGGCGACGGTTGATGGAGATGGAGGCGTCGCCGCTAGGCTGTGGTGGTGGATGGCCGTGGAAGATGGATCGGGCGGCGATCTGGATTGATTTTTTTTTATGGAGAAGATTGGCAGCGGCTGTGGAAGAATCGACAGACTCGTGATACCAGCTGTTATGATTGTGGTGGACATTGGGATAACTAGGCCTTATGCTTTACCAAGAGCTTGAGAGATTGAGGGGGACTAGAATTGTTTCTTCATAATTCATTGCTTCCTTCTAAATGACAGACCTGCCTCTCTTTATATAGAGAGGGGACTAACCCTAAACCTAACTTAGCGGCTAACCTAATGATTCTTGGGCCTATTGGGCCGGTGGCAGCCTGCTGACTGGCCATGACATCTCCCCCGGTCTCGGAGACCCAGCTCGTCCTCGAGCTGGATAGTTGACGCGGACCTATTCGACGCGACCTAGGGTTAAGCCTTTTACATCTCGGCTTACCATTGTTATTTAATACTAAAATATGAAATAAATTTGGACTACAGCTATGTCCTCCTGGATCCCATGGGAAGAGCGCCTCCGCTGGCTTCATTGGGGTTGAAAGGTGGAGCGTGAACCAGCCCGCTCTGATGTTGGATTCGTCTAGCACCACCGCAGGTCCCAGAATAAGTGAGACAGCTATAGCCATTGATGCCTGATGCTGGACGGTGCTGTGTGTTCGCTGCACTGGAAGTGCCCATGCTTGGACCCCCCCTCAATTGGAGCAGCAGGACGTATGGGTGAGGCCGAGGGGAGGAGCACGCACGACAGCGATGAGCTGAGGAGCATGCGCATCTTCCGCACCACAAGTCGGACAAGGAAACCTCGCCCTGCAGCTTGTAGTCGCACCGCTGCTTGCTCCTCGGATGCTTTTGCTGCACGAAGAACCTGCGCTCGGCGGCGTGCCAGGAGTCCCCGTGCTGCTGCCTGGAGGCGGACAGCCACGCGGCGTTCACGGTCCCCCTTCTTCGCCTCGAGAAGCGCCCTGAGGCGGTCCAGCTGTGTGAACACATCAGCAAAGATGCATGAAGTGTCGTTGGCAGCAGGGGACACATGATGGAGCAGGTTGGGGCGTGGGGGTGGTCCAAAGCGTAGGTGCAGTAGCTTGGAGAAGCGGCGCCACGCCGGGGTGCCTTCGTCCTCCTGGACTTGGAGGAACCAAACCCGGGCGTCACCTTCCAAATTGCGGGAAGCCAGCCATACCTTCTCTTCCTCCATGATGCGCTCCCGGTGGAAGTAGGAGTCGCACTGGTCGATGAAGGCCATAGGATCAGATTTGCCCGCAAATTTAGGGAAATCCATCGAGAGGTGGTGGCTGAGGCGGAGCATGGGGTGGAGCCGGCATATATTTGTGGAGCCTCAGGTATTTGCTTCGCAGACGAGTCGCGCGGACGGCGTGGACAAGACCCGCGCGGAGTCACGAATGACGCAGACGGCGCGGAGAAGGACCGCGCGGACGGCGCGGAGAAGACCCACCGGCGGTGCGGAGTTGTAGGTGGCGCGGCGGCTGGTGGTGGGGTTGTGGCGGCGAGATGAGGAGTAGGGGAGGTTTGTGACGGCGGGCGAGATGGTGGTGGGGTGGCGGCGCAGAGGATTCACGGACGTCGCGGGTGCAGAGGATTCGCGGACGGCGCGGATGTCGCGGATGATGCGGACCGCGAACGGCGTGATAGTGGGGTGGCGGCGCAGAGGATTCGTGTGCGCCACGGGCGCAGAGAATTCGCGGATGGCGCGGATGGCGCGGACCGCGGACGGCGCGATGGTGAAGTGGCGGCGGGTGGAGGTGGATGCCCAACGGCTGACGGTGGAGATGAGGATCGACGTAACCTGGGTGGCGGGGGCGGCTGTCGATGGTTGCTGGTGGCAGCGGTTGATGGAGATGGAGGCGCGGCGGCTGGGCTGTGGTGGTGGATGGCCATGGAAGATGGATCGGGCGGCGATCTAGATTGTTTTTTTTTTTTTTTTGATGGAGAAGATTGGCAGCGGCTGTGGAAGAATCGACAGACTCGTGATACCAGCTGTTATGATTGTGGTGGATATTGGGATAACTAGGCCTTATGCTTTACCAAGAGCTTGAGAGATTGAGGGGGACTAGAATTGTTTCTTCATAATTCATTGCTTCCTTCTAAATGACAGACATGTGTCTCTTTATATAGAGAGGGGACTAACCCTAAACCTAACTTAGCGGCTAAGCTAATGATTCTTGGGCCTATTGGGCCGCTACTGATGCTTGGGCCTATTGGGCCGCTGGCAGCCTGCTGGCTGCCCATGACATAAGGAGTCTGACAAAAAATCATCTTACATCCCACTAATTAGGATGCAAGGAGTTGTTTAGTTGTTATTCCATAGTTATTGGCTATTTGTTTTTGGGTGAATCCAAGCTTTAAAGAAATCTCAATATTTTCTGACACAAAAGATAGAGGAGAGAGTGGGTTGAGAATACATTGTATTTTGCTATTTCAACTCTGGATCTCTTGTACCTCAGGAAAAAGAACTAATATCGTGTATTGCTCGAAATGATGCCTCAAACATTGATGCTTACTATTTTACTGGAAACCTTTTTGTGGTAGACATTGTACTGTCACTGGTGGTTTGATGCATAATCAGTTCTGTAGTAGTGCTCAATATTCAGTAGAAATTAAGAATAACTATTCTACAGCACCATGAGATAAACCGTCCTTGTGAATTTCACTCTCTTCATTCCCATTTGACAAGTAGCTTCGTTCACTTTTCAGGCAATATAAATTTCTATAACATCTTCCTCACCAAGTGTTGCATTAATTGGTCCTGTCTAGGTTCCAATTAACGGGAATGGTGGCATATGAATTTTCATTCGGCTTCATTTCATTAGTAAAGTTGTTTCTTGCTGCACTTGGGAGAACCAAATAAATTAATAAGTTGAAGAGGGACGATGTGTAGAAGAAATTGCTTATTCTTTATTTGCGCTGCTTGTTTGACTAAATTATCAGTTTGATACTAGTTGGCAACTTGGCAATGGCACTATTACAACCTACATGCTGCTGCTAATAATATAGTGATGTTGCTCGTTCAATGTGTAAAGCTCAATCTACAAGAGATGCGTGCAGATCTTGTCTAATGTATGTATATAAGTGAAGCTTGTTTGTATTGGTACTTATTATACTACTGTACCTTGTCTGAACCTAGAAGGGAGTGCGTGCTATATATGTAAGTTAGTTATATTGTTCAGTCCTTGACACCGATCGATGCATTGATTTGTCCTTTTTGCAATGGGTAAGTTTGCAAGTGGATGCTATTTCATTCTGGTATTGGCCAATTGATATTGCTTAATCTAATATTTACTGGTTGATATCTTTTAACTGTCAGCATTGCGCTCTGCAGTAGACCAGAATTATTAAAATACAAATTAAAAAATGTGGGACCAGTAGCTGGTTGACAAGTTTGGGGTTTAGAAACGTGGGACCCACATGCTTTTTAGTGAAAATTGAATGCCTCATCCTCCCACACACAGCAGCAACATGCTACTATTGCCCCAGCTAGCTCTGACCTGCTTGCGAGGAGACCTCATCTTGGATCTCTCGAGGACCTTACATAATCTCCGAAAATTTGATATGAAGCTAAAGCCAGGGAAGTGCAGCTTTGGTGTTTATCCATTGGGTAAATTGTTGGGATATATCATCTCAGTGCAAGGAATTGATCGAGGCCAACCCATAAAGGTGAAGGCTATCCTCAAGATGGCGACCTACAGAACTCAAGGACACATAAAAGCTAATGGGATGCCTAGCCTCCCAGAGTCGATAAATTTCACGCGTGCGGAGGCGATAGCACCTCAAATTTTTAGATAAAGGATAATCAAATATCCGGCCTCTACACCCTCGGGTGTACACAGCCAATTATTACAACGTCGATAAACAAATCGCGGATCGCGAAAAGAGAGAAAGCCAAAGTCTCATACATAGACCCGGAAACTAAAGCAAACGAAATAAGTGCTTCCACCCTCTATTGGAAATAATGAGAGGGCGTCCATGGCTTCCTCGTCACGCTGCAGCCGAAGACGTTGTCTGACGGAGCTCCCATGGAATGGATCGCTGCCGCCATGCACGATCAGGCACCCGACGATGGTGGCCATGATGAGGATCATGATCTCCTCGCCCTCGCGCTCCCCCAACCGCCTTCATCAAACCATCGTCGATGAAGACGAAAGTTCCGTGCCAACAGGGTGATGGAAGAGGAACGAAGAGGACGCCTCCAAGGGGGGAGCGGCGTCCGCAGACGTCACCATCCGGGCTTTTCGCCCTAGCCTCAACCAACACACCTGCTCAGGGACACGACCTTGTCGATCGCGGCGTGCCCCAATGGCCGTGGCAGCCAGCAGCCGGCACGGCCCTGTCCGCAGTCGCCGCAGTCATAGGATGGACTGCACGCCGCGGGCCAAGCCGCGCACAGGAGGCCCCCGCCTGCTCTAATCCGGCAGAGGCAACCGCCTGGACCACCAGCCGCAGCCGGGCACGGCCCCCATCGCCGGATCCAAGAATCACCGGATCCATGACGAGGGAGCCCAGATCCGTCTCCCCATGCCTCCGCCGGCGATCGGAGTTGTCGAAGATGCAACTGTCGGAGTAGAGAGGAGGGGTGGGGGAGGCTGCCATCGGAGATACCCGGGGAGGCTGCAGACGCCGGATCCGGGCGTGGAGATGCCGGATCCTCCATCACCGGCGCCGGATGCGCCACCGGCGAGGTTCCCGCGACACCACCTACTCCGACGCGTTCTCGCCATGGGAAGGCCCAGCCGTCGCCCTCACGGCCGTCCGCCGGGTTGTGCCGGCGTTGGGCTCCGGCGACGGCTGGGGAGGCGAGGGATGGGGGCGGCTGCGAGTGGCGGCGCTCGGTGGGTGCCGCCCGAGTCGCCCTAGGGTTGGATTTGTTGAATTGATCACTGCCTTTCTTGCGCACCCTTTCCTGGATCTGTACGAATCGCGTACACAAGATGTGGTATGAATACTGTCTATCAGGGCAACAACCATAGCACCTCAAATGTCAAATCCACATGCGCTGAGCCGATAACAGGTCAGATCTACGTATGCGGGGCTCAGCGATAGTGGCCCCGCCAGTGGGCTTCTGGCATTGTTCTGTTTTTTTAATCTATTTTCATAGGAGGGCACAGTGAACGCCTACCGAAATTAAGATTAATGTAGATGGACACACAGTGACCGCTTGCGAAAATGATAATTCACGTAGTTGTCGTGTTTTAGAGGCAGACATGATGTTTGCCTCCGAGAAATGTATCTGACAACCTGGGAAAAGCTTTTACGTGGTGGTGACTGAACATGTTATTGATGTCACATTTTGTGACAACTGTATGTGATTGTACATGTTCGCTTGAGCTTATCAGCCGAATCTGCCAACTATTCAGCAGTGTTTTTCGCTCACAATAAATCAGCATCAGTCACCAGCCAGAAACGATCCAGCGAAGACGTATATGTGTACCGAATGAATATCCCGTGAATACAATAAATATATTGACAAGAAAGTATGGTGCTCTATTTTTTTTTTTCGAGACCGCGCCTTTGCGCGTAGTATGGTGCTCTATGAATTCAGTGTGCTGGACTATACAATATTCTTCTTGCCTCAAAAGGGTACACGGACATGATATTCCTATTGTGAGCAAATAATGAGTGCCGGAGTATTGCGCAGCAAACATATTATGGAAAAAATGCACAGCCTAGATATGAGGCTTTATTCTTCCTACAGGTTAGAGTCACAAAGTGGCACTAGGAGTGGTAATATAGCTGGCGTTGCCAGTTCTCGTTTTCACGCAGCAAATGGGTGCTCGTGCCCAAACGCTAATCGGCACGCGTGCACCGCATCATGTAGCAGCGCACGGACGCGTGTCACACTAGGATTTGAGAAATAGAGTGGAGACGGCGCAGCGTACCGACACATGTCATACAGGCAAGCGGGGACAACATACGGACTGTGAAGCACGAACAAGAAAAGTAGAGCGGGTCACGTGGTCCGTCCATCATATATGCTTTTTTGTTTTTGAAACGAATTACAAATTTTAAAATGTAATAACTCTTTCGTCCAGCATCTATTTTCAATTCCGATTGTACCACTAAATTCATTATGACGAGATCTATAAAAGTAGATCCATGTTGGATATGTTTCGACACAATTTTCATTATGATAAAATTTTACGTCTAGAGGTATAAAGTTCATAGCATATCAGTATAAAGTTTAAAATGAGCTAATACAAAGTTTCTGAAATTAGGTGTAGATTTTTAAAATCCTAATGTTTTGAACCTAGTAGTACATGTTTATAATGTGATTTAAAGTTTTGAACCTACCAGTATAAGGTTTATAGGATGAAAGTACAAAGTATATAAATTTTGAAGTGTAAAGTTTTAAGTCTATCAGTACGAAGTTTATAACATATTAGTTTAAATTTTATAAATCCCGAGTACAAAGTTTTGAATCTAACACTGTAATGTTTGTAGCGTGACGGTTCAAAGTTTTATATATTATAAGGGTAAACTTTTGGCTGTACATAAGAAAAATTAGAATGATTTTTTTATTTCGGGGTGAGACTATATGGCTGCATGTCAAAATCATCGGCATGCATATGTGAAACAAACGCTCCTAGGCCTGCGGCTAAGCGCACATAGCCATGAGTGAAGAAAAACCTGGCCTGGTAAAAAAAAAAGAAAAGCTAGAGATGAAAAAGGAGAAAAGAAAAATACTTTCTAGGCCACGTATCGTACTCATGTGAACACGCGCCGCAGGTGACCAGCATGCGCCGCGTCCTGCCTCCTGCGTGCGTCATTACTGTTTCTGGTGCGCGCGCGTCAGTACCACTAGCGGCGCACGCGCGCTGTGTAACCTCTCCCGTGCTCGTGTTGCACTACAGGTTCTTTTGTGGACCCGAATGTAGAAATTAAAACTTCTCCGTCCATTGGGTTGTTCCACGGACCCTGACTCGGAATGTGATTTCAATGACGCTGTAACATAGTTGCAGTGGAAGGTTGGACATGTATGCCGGTTCGATTGCTGGAATAGGCAGTGAGAGCTAAGATATCTCTGTTGGTATTGATATGGAGAATGAGCGCTGCTGGTCAGGGCCTCGAAGCGGTAGTAATAGGTACCTGCGCTCTAATGCAGAAAAAACATAACCGCATCGCAGAAATCTGAAATGCAAGTCACATGCAACTGCTCTGGGCAAAGGCATCAAAGAAGAATAGAAGATTGGGTCAAATGTGCCAGCATTCAAGGTGACCCATATTGCTTTGCTCTGTAAATTGACTCTAATCCAACTCGGCCTTTTTAGCTGTCTCCAATATCTCAACAATCTGTACTCTCTCTCTCTCTCTCTCTCTCTCTCTCGCGCCCCCCCCCCCCCCCCCCCCCCCCCCACACACACACCCCACTGAAAATTGCTACATATGTGTAAACTTACACTTCATAGTACTTGGAATTAATCCTCTAGTTCCATATACTCCATGTAAATACACCGAAAAAATCCTCAAAAGTTTTTCCGTAAAATCATAGTATAAAGTGTTATATCACAGATCTTTCTCCTCTGTTTTCTATCACTTATTTGTAATGTACCTGCATGGCGATAACTGATAAGTGTCATATATAATATACTAGGCAAATTCTCCGTGCGTTGCTGCGGAAATTGCGAATTACTGGATTCCGTGGTATGATGACGTGGTGAATAAAGTAGTCTTGCCGACATGACATTATAATTGCATGTGGTAGTGGATTTTAATTGTATGTGGTAGTGCATTGTTTAGTTGGACAACTTGCATTAAATCTTGCTTAGTGGATGTGATAGTGGATTGCCTTGTAGGATAGCTTGCATGTTGAGATAATAAGCTAGTGGGGTTTGTCTATATAGGAGATATAGATTGCCTGAAGTCAAAGTTTATACGTCATGGGTTTGGCAGCACCATCCCTAGACCAAAAACATGACTACCATGCAACTTTGATTATTGCAGTATGACCTGGACACATTTTTCTATCATCAGTCAAAATTTACAAATTTGGATTCATTGTTCCATGGAAAATTTTATATGTTTTCTATAAAAGCATGATATGTTTTTTGATAAAAAGAAACTATTTGGATGCAATCAAAAAGGTACTCAATTCTACACACTAAAAAACCAGTGTGATCACTGTTTTCAGTCAATGTTCATCCTATTGTTCACTGTAATTAGCGATCCATTTAGTACAAGTGAGTAGCATTCTAAATGTTTTTGCATTTCCACAATAAACAGTGCCGTCCTCATAGCTTGCAGAAAAAAAGGTTATTTCCCATACACACTCAGCGCTGCGAACAAATAAATATATTATTCATATTGGAAGAAAACAATTAAGTTCTAGTTCATCGCTCAATTTGGTTGTACATGGAGAAAATGAAGTCTGTTAATTTTTATAGTTTCTAAGCACAATTGCAAAGTCACGAATTTGTACAATAAAATACAATGTGAAAAAATCACAAGCGACGAACCTTAACTTGTTAACTGACTAGTGACAGTTATGTACAATGATTGCTGTTGCCCAGAGCCTAGCGAGAGGTGTGTATAACGGTTCACTGATTATAGAAAAAGTGAAAAGTGAATGTAGCATCTATCACTTATCTTACCACTCAACACTACCAAAATGGTGGAGTTCTCTTCGTGTTTCTAAGTAATAGTAAAATACTACCACTCGTCACAGCACATGGGAATCTCACTGGGTGGCATTTAGTAGGGAAAGTTTGTACTAAATTTTGAATGCCAAAATACTATGAGAACCCCACCTCACTAAGAAATATTGAATATTCTGGTTGCGCGAAGTGTCAATCACTACCTTACTAGTAAGTTATGCAAGTCAAAAGTGACACTTGCAGTGGTAACACAACACTTTTTAGTCAAAGGTGACGTGTGATGTATTGCATTTTCGTCCTGCACTTTAACATCTTCTTTACCATCACTTAATTTGTTTGCCTTAGAAAACCCAATATAAAGTTTTCCCAATGTACAAATTAATGCTTGAAAACCTTATAGAACATATGCTTGAGAACCAAATATTTCATGTCTCTTAGAGGTGACAAGCATTGAGATACGAAAAATGACACATTTGATGTTCTAAAGGGAAGAGACATCGGAATAGAACAATATGTACTAATCGCGGTAAGTTAAAAGTCACTGCCCTTTGCTGCAACGAGAGAGCTCGGAGCATTGGTGGTGCATCCGTGTGAAGACACGTGTCTCAGTCTATTTTGCAAAAAGATCCTCTGCTTTTTTGGAAACTAACCCGCGGTCCACATGTCTGGCTGCCCCAAACCCTAAGCTGTCCACGTCGTCCTCTGCGGCAACTCAGGGGCGCTCAAACGCCGCCGCCGGGATCTTCTCCAGGACGCCCTTCCGGGCGCCGCCGCCGCTCCTCCGGCGAGCCGCGGTGGCGGCCAGCGGTGGTGCACTAAAAAAGACGAGCTCCGCGGCTACCACTCCCTCCCATACTTCTCTCTTCCCCTCCCCACTCACCATCCCCAAGCTCCCCTCGACCGATGGCGCCATCAGGCCACCGCGCCGACTCGTGAAGGATGGCGGCACCTCCACTGTCCTGTGCCTCTTTGCTGCCACGGACGAGGATCTATTTGAGATCCAGGCTCTCTCAGATCCGGGCGTCCTCCCACCGGATCTCAAAGGTAAGTCGCTGATTCGCCTGTAGTCTCTCTCTTCCCTCTCCAGTTCGCACTCCAGTCCCAAGAAATCAGTTGAACATGCAGCAAGCACAAATGACTGATTAGCATTGCGAGCAAGCATACAGGTCTCCAATTTTGGGGGTGCAGATTTCCACCGGTCCCTCATATCCACGTCAGTAATAAAAGTATTAGTGTACGCTGTCTTCCTGCTCTCCTGCGATGTTGGTGCTGGATAGGTGTGTCCCCTCCCCCGTGCTTTGGCTCTGCTATCCTTAGTGAGGCTTGTTTTCTGTCCATTTCCCTTTCCTGTCTCCAAGAGCCACAAAGAACAATTCAGTTCTGTAGCCCTGTGGATTTATATGTGCATTGCGTTCTTGTAGGAGCATCGGTATTATTTATTGGCAGTTATTGAAGACGTTTTTTGTGCCTTGTATTGTTCATCGGTGAGGCCATACTATGGATTATTTTAGAGCATGTCCATCTAATAGTAAGAATGGGTCTGCAGTTTACTTCACGAGAAGCTACTGTGTGTAGTTACTGATGATATATGTCTGCTGTCTTTTTTTTCCTTTCATAGTGCCACCTTTTATTCATCGAAATATAATTGTACTACCACTATGGACAACAAGTTACGTATTTACATTCCTCTCTGATGATTGATAGGTTGTCGCATGGTTGAGAGAACAAGATCACTATGAGTATCGGACAGGCAAATGGTTAGACTTTTACTTGAAAAATGTTGTGTTCTTTCTTATTGTTTGTAATTTTTACTCCTATAATTAATCTAAAGAAATGTATAGTGAATGCTGGTGGCACTAGAATAGGTGGTAAAAGTTTGTATGACTTGACTGAAAAATCACAATGAATGAAATATTTATTTATGGGACCATGCATGTACTTCTAGGAGAATCATCTTTAGATGGCGCGGGTCTGTAGCTAGATGTTTATCTTTCTCATGATGGTGCACAGATATGATTTCCTGATGAAATTACTATCATAGATTCGTAATAGAGTAAATAATCTTTTCTAGCAAATTGGCACTACACAGGTCCTTTCATTTGGTCAGTTTGTTTGCTATTATCTTTTAATTGTGCTATGTGTTGCCAGGTGAAACGGTTGCATATTTCATTCTGCTTATAATTGCCGTCACTCCCAGCCAGGTATGGATCTGGATGTTACCTGTGATGCACACAACTGGCTGCTTACGCTTGATCTCATTTGATGATTTTTATATATAATGTTTCTGAGTTCTGATCAGACAATATAACCTTCATCACCTATGTAACCAGACAGATCATTTTTTAGGATGTTCAGATATGACGTCTATCATTTTTTCTTCTAAATTTGTTTTCTATAGTCGCTAAAAAGTAATGTGATGAGCATAGAGATTAAAGGACTTCACACTCAGCATTGTATGCTTTTTTAAAGAAAGCAGTCATGACCTCAAAATACTCTTATTTTAGTATCCCTTCCCATCCATTTAGATAAGGAGATGTGAGCACATCTTTCCCTTCTTTATTTGTGCCTTCTGAATTCCTGTTCATGTACTGCTCTGACAGTTAAATACTATAATCCATTTCCTAAAGTGGCCTTTAAGCAATTCTATACTACTTACACCGATGGTATTACTTGATAATTGCCATTAGTGTTGTAGAGAGATGTTTGACATGATGTCAGTTGGTCATTATTTCCAACCATTGAAAAGTTTGCTTCTTAGAGCAGTATGTTGCATTGCTGCATTGACTTGTAGCCGGTTTGGCGTGAACAAGTGGTTTATCCATGTTTTATATATATTCTTTCACCAGTGACACAATCTGTTGCACCAAGCATTTAACATAGTTTCTCCGGTGTTGTTTTCCTAGGTCCTTATAGATGTGGATATTAACCTTTTGCTTATCCACTCCTAAAGTTTGGTTGACGCATTTTGTTTTTTGAAACTTTGGTTGACGCATTTTTTTGCTGAACTAGAAGCCTATTTGCTTCTTAATCTTATTCTTGGTGTGAAGGCATGCAGCACGAAAAAGTGAAAACTGTAAGCAGATAGACATTCTTGGGGATCAACCACTAAGACTTCGGATAAACATTATGTAATGTAATTGCTAAAATTCATTTTATGAGCACTCTTCCAAGTCGGTGGCTGCACAACTAAGGAGCTCTAGTTGATCTAGTCGTTTTCCCAAGCCATTGATATCAGAAGCAGGATTCATAGTTATTACATGTTTTAGGTGAACACTGTATGACATATTTGAATCCTGTAATCTTAAGTGATACCGAATATGTTGGCAAATTTTAAATGCTTGTGTTGTGGTTCTTGCTGTTTTGTAGCCACAGTTAAGTTTTGTGCTTGAGCTACTTGTGCATATTTTTAGATCATAATTTTCTATTTGATGGTTGGGCTCTCTGTACATAATCTGCTATGCTGATTTGTTATAACTTGATAATGAAATAGGATAGATTCTATCTACACCAGTCCATTCGTTTGTTTGTTTTTTTATAAAGAAATGTGACGAGTTGTAACTTACCATTTTGTTTATGTGTCTGTCTTGAGCTCTTGATAGAGGTGGATATTTAATATTTATAATTAAAGTCATGGTAGGGCGCCCGAAGGGCGCCTGATGTTCTAGTAGGATAAAACGGTGGTCCCGATAGAGACTACAGCAAACTTAGTTCTATTGCTCCATGCTAATTTAACATGTACTTGGAGTTAACAACCCAATAGGTCAGCAATTTCTACATGATGTGACTTCCATTAGAAACATGCCACAGTTCATACACTGCTACTCCCTCTGTTTCAAAATAGATGTCATTCTCGCTTCCCGAGAAGTCAACATTTCTAAACTGCCGGCAATTATATATTAAAAATATTAATATTTATAATACATAATTAATATTATTGGAAAGATCTTTGAATCTAGTTTTTATAACAAATTTATGTGGAGATACAAATGTTGCACGTATTTTTACAAATCGAGTCAAAGTTGAAAAGTTTGACCGGCACGCATCCCATAACGTCATCTATTTTGAAACGGAGGGAGTATTTGTCTTTATGTTACTGTGATTAGCATCAAGAGTTAGTCCATGTGTACAGCTTTGAAAAATGACTTTAGATGGAGAAAAGCACCATAATGTGCCTCTGTACTTATGTGTGTTAGGATTGTAGCGACTGAAAAAATTGTCCAACTCAAGGTGGTTTGTAAGGATGGACCTGAGTGGTAGATAAACGACATAAGTGCCAAGACTACGAGCTCAGGCATTTCAGATTCCACCAACACCTTAGCTTCTCATCTGATGGCATAGCCCAAGATTTTTCATTTACCCTCACCCATCACTTATGATACTTTAAAGCTGCAGTTATCAATCCATATGTCCAATTGCAGAGTGAAGTCAACCTGTCCGCAGCCCTCTCCCATCCGCTGAAAGCGGGCTACCGCTGGCAAGCCGCCGGCGGCGGCCAACCCTGCTCCACCTCTTCTCCCATGGAGGATGCCCTCCGTGAAGATAGCCCCGGTGACCCGACGTGCCCTACGGAGATTAACGGCATCCGAGGGCAGCAGAGTGGATCATGAACCGCGCACCGGCAAATTCTGGTTCTCCGATTCCGATTCCGATTCGGAGTGCGAAGATCTTGGCGACGCAGATGCTATCGCGACGACCTCCATGGCCATGGCTTCCACCTCCATGGCTAGGGCTTCCACAACCGCGGCTCCCACCATCGTTTCAACACGGCCATCGCCCCCGACCCCTCGGCGCATCAAGTTGCCGGCCAGAACCTCCTGGCATGGCCCGCTGCCGCCGCCGCGGATCACACCAACGGCAACCCTTGGTGACTTCATCAATCGAGCATCACACAAGGCAAGTCGACGGCGGCCGGAGGGCGGCGATCCGTTTCATTCGCGATCGGGAAATTCAAACTCCCGACTGAACCGCTGCGTGAAACGCTCCGACCCGGTGCCACCCGAGTCTGGGTCAGACCGGACCACACTGGCCCACGATCCAGCGGCCACAGGGCATCGCGCGGCCACAGGGCATCGAGTGGACACAGGGCATCGATCGAAACCGGTCACCGGCCGCGATTCATCTACGAAACAGCTCGCAACTAACTCGGTCTTCCCAAAGCATCGAAGCGGAGGACCTACGCGACGCCTTGTGAATCCCTTACTGTTCGTCGCCACCGCCACGACGTATTGCGACGCCCTCATGGCGCGAGGTGAAGCGGGAAGAGGCCATCAGGGCTACCGCGGTGCTCCTTTCCGTGGTCAGCGCGCGGCAGGGGGCCATGGCAACGGTGGCTGCATCCGGGAGGAAGGTCGCGGACAAGATCAAGGCCGCGCACGCGGTGCTCCTCCAGCAGGGGGGCGCGGTGGCCCTCATCCGGCTGGTGGTCACGGCGAACCTTCCCCGGCTGGTGGGCGCGGCGGTCCTGCCCCAGCCGGTGGTCACGGTGGCCCTGGTGGTCGCGCTGGTCCACTCCGTGGTCGCTGGCGCAAGCCGACAGTGGGCGGCGCTATGCTCCAGGGGCGGCCGCCGGGGCCCCCCACATTGAAGGTGCTGCGGAGAACCGCCAGGGAGGGGGCAATGATGCTCCCACCGAGTCCAGCAAGGGCACGGACAACGACAAGAAGAGGAAGCGCAAAGACCCGCTGGAGTGCCCGATTTGTACGGAGGAACACTACACTCACCTTTGCCCGTTGTTGCGGGGTCCCAAACCGTCCGTCGCCTTCTGTGCTGCTGCAGAGGATGGTATGGGTTTCTTCCAAATTCAATCTGCAAGGAATCATGAAATTGTGGAAGTTGTCAGTTCTTCGTCGGTAGCCCTCATCACAGTAGAAGTTGGCGAAGTTTCTGCACAGTTGCTCAAATCTGAATTGGCAAGGATCATTCCTGTCCCATGGGATTGGGAGGTCCAGCAGATGGGGGCAAGATCTTATGTTGTCCCGTTTCCTAGCAAAGAAGAACTTGATCGAATGATTCAGATTGAGACCTTCAACACGAAGAACAAGGAAGGCACAATCAGATTTGCTGAGTTCGTGGATGATGTTCAGCCTATTCGGACGCTTGAGCAAGTGTGGGTGACTGTTACGAAGGTACCCAGGGTTCTTCGCTCTTTCCTCCCACTGTGGGCGGTAGGGACCATAGTGGGGTCTACACAAAAGGTAGACATGGTACACCTGAGGGCGACAGGCCAAGTTCGTATACTGGTGGCAGTGTAAGAAGTGAAAAAGATCCCCCTTTTGCAGACGTTTGTGTTAGCACTGGCATCTACCGCCTATACTTTAAGGCGGAGGAACCTATTCAGATTGATCCTATCCATTCAGAGGATGAAGATCTACTGAGTGATAAAGATAAGGAGCCAGATGGGGATGGTGACCGCGAGATGAGAGACGCGGAAAACAATGCACAAAACCCCTAGCAAAATAATACAAAGACTCCTGTCTTGCCTGCAGCGCCTCCACAGAACATGCCCCCTCTGAAGCAAGCAACTTTGGTGGATGAGGTTTTGCCTCCTCAGAAGCAATTAGCTCTAGTGGAAGAGGCTATTGATCTGGCTTGCACTCAACTCATTAATGAGGTCATTTCAAAAGTGATGCTAGAGCCGGATGTTGAGACAGGAGTTGAAGTTGTTGATTCGCCTAACAATTCCGCTTCTGTTTTCTTGTCTTCACCTGCGACACCTGGTGAGTTGGGGGCTCTACTTCGCCTATTGCCCCTCTTCTTACCTCGACGGACAGGGTGCCTGAGGGAGTGGACATAGGGGTTCATTCCACTGAACCCCTAGATCCACCTCGGGACAAACAGGAGCTGCCTTCGGCTGCCTTGCAGCTCGAAGGTGAGGACTACACGGTCGCCGCTACTACGACCGTTGTCTCTCCTGTTAGCATGGGGGTCCTACTTCACCGACTACCCCCCTAGCTGACACAGAGCCGCAAGCACCGTCCCTAGGAGAGGGGGCGATTTCTACGCATCCTGCTGGCATGGGGGGTCCTGCTTCACCGACTACCCCTCTTGCTGGCACGGATCCGCCGGCACTGTTCCCAGGAGAGGGGCCGGCTTCGCCGCCATGCTCTGCCACGACCGTGGACGTTCCTACTGGCATGGGGGGTCCTGCATCACCGACTACCCCCCTAGCTGGCATGGATCCACTGGCCTAGGAAGGAGAGGTGGCGACACTCGACGGTGAGGGAGGAGGCTACGTCGCTCCCCCCGGGGAGGACAGCACCACCACTCCCTCAGTGGGCGACACACAGGCTGGAGCGGGGGGTCTTGCACCACCCCTTGCTAGCAGCCCGCTGCCTTCACCGTCCCTAGCTGCGACGGCGGACCTGCAGGAGGGCTCGTCCGAGCTTCCACCTGAAGAGCCATTGCCTGCGGCTGTAGAGAAGACCGCGCCCACAGCTCCCGCTGCAGCCCCCCCATCCTAGGAGAAGGGCGACTGCAGCAAGGCCCATCGAAGGGCCTCGCCGCAGCGACAGGAATAAGGCAACAGCGGACGTCCACACCCTACTCAAAGCAGAACATCTGACGGCAAGGAAGAACCTCGAATCTCCAGGTAAATCTTTCACTAGTTTTTCAGATTCGAAAGTTCTTTCAAACCTTGGTAGGATAGGCATTAACCTAGGCTCCTCAGCTGTAGTTACAATCCAAAACTTAGAGGTTAACAGTTAGTGCTTTGTGCTAATAAAAAGAAAGGTCTTGCTAAATCCAGAATCTCCAATCTAGAGAGTGAGGATCAGCAAAATGACCAACTTGATGCAATTCTCAGCCACGGTTGTGGAGATCTAAATGAGAATTTGCTGGAGGAGGAGAATGATCAAATCGAGGATCTCTCTCCACTCCGACGGAAGAAAAATATCATAATGCCAAAAAATCTTTAAAAGGCAATCTTCCAAATAAGCCAAAGACCCCCTCCAAAATTATTTTAAAATGAAGGGACTTTTCTGGAATAGCAGAGGTCTTGGAGACTTGGCTAAACACAGATTTTTGGCTGAACTAGTTAAGGAGGAGCAAATTAATTTTATTGCTCTCTCTAAAACAGGACGGGATTCATTCCCGGATCATGTCCTCAAAAATCTTTGTGGGGGATAGGATTTTATTTGGCACGCCATGGCACCCCACGGCGGGTCGGGGGGTATCTTGCTTGGTGTGTACTTGTCTATCTTTGACATTGGAGCAATTAGTGAGGGGGATTTCTATGTTAAATTCACCCTAAGAGTCAAATCAAATGACTTCAAATTTGTGCTATACACTTGTCTATGGCCCAAAGACAGCTCCAAAATAAAAAGGATTTCTTAGTAGAACTCGCCAATACATGTTCCAAAGAAACTCTTCCATATATCATAGGAGGAGATTTCAACATAATGCGAAGCCCAGAAGATAAGAGCTCTGGAGACTTCGATCCTAAATGGCCAAATCTTTTCAATGCAGTCATCGAATCTCTGGATCTCAAGGAGATTTCAATGACCGGCCGCCAATATACTTGGGCAGGCCCAGGTGATGACCCCACCTTTGAAAAGTTAGACAGAGTTCTCGTTAGTACTGAATGGGAGATCATGTACCCATTAACAATAGTACAGCCCAGGGATAGGAACATCTCTGATCATACTCCCCTGGTGCTTAATACAGGTGTTTCGACCCACCAAACCAACCGTCCCTTCAAATTTGAGAGGGGATGGTTGATTAGAGATGGATTCTATGGCATGGTTGCAAATATTTGGAATTCACCATGCTCTGGATCCACCCCCCTTGAACGTTGGCAGTTCAAGATCCGCAGACTCCGACAATATCTAAGGGTTGGGCTAAACACACTGCAGGGTCATATCGAAAAGAAAAAAAGACTCTGCTAGCTCTCTTAGATGATCTTGATAAGAAAGCTGAAACCAATCCTTTATCGGATCAAGAGATTAATTTGAAACACTATCTAAAAGAACGTTTAATTAATCTGTTGAGAGAAGAGGAATTAAAATGGTATGAGAGAGCCAAGGTTAAGACCCTATTGGAAGGGGATGCTAACACCTGATTCTTTCATCTGGTTGCCAATGGAAAACACCGCAAACAACATATCTATAAACTTGAAAATGATCAAGGTGTTGTCATTGGTGATGACAATCTCAAAAGTCATATCACGACTTATTACAAAGATTTATTTGGCCAACCAGATGATCCTGATATCTCCCGATGGAAGATCAAAACCTGGATATCCCACAGGTATCGCCAGAGGAAAATGATACCCTCATAAGCCCGTTCACAGAATTAGAAGTGAGGGAAGCGGTCTTCCAAATGGAGCATAATAAAGCTCCGGGCCCGGATGGTTTTCCAGCGGAATTCTATCAGGTCTTTTGGGAAGTTATCAAGGGTGATCTTCTACCCTTATTTGAGGAATTGCATAAAGAGGCTCTTGACCTCTATAGCCTGAATTTTGGCATTATTACCTTAATTCCAAAGGTAAATAATGCCACTAGAATCCAGCAATATAGGCCGATTTGTGTTCTTAATGTGAGTTTCAAGATATTCACTAAAGTGGGCACAAATAGGCTTAATTTAGTAGCTAAAACTGTGGTGAGACCAACACAAACGGCTTTTATGCCAGGCCGTAACATTATGGAAGGGGTCGTTATCTTACACGAAACCATCCATGAGCTTCACACCAAAAAAAGGGACGGTGTCATTTTCAAAATCGACTTTGAAAAGGCATACGACAAGGTGAAGTGGTCTTTCCTTCAGCAAACGCTACGTATGAAAGGTTTCTCCCCAAAATGGTGCCGTTGGATTGAAGCAATGGTGACCGGAGGGAGCATGGGTGTCAAAGTAAATGATGACGTAGGACCCTACTTCCAGACCAAACGGGGTCTCAGACAGGGAGACCCCATGTCACCCATCTTATTTAACACCGTGGCGGATATGCTAGCTCTTCTTATTAACAGAGCAAAAGCCGATGGTCAAATAAGAGGTGTTATTCCCCATCTTATAGATGATGGACTATCCATATTACAATATGCAGATGACACCATTATCTTCATTGATCACGATCCAGAGCAAGCACAGAATCTGAAACTGCTGCTTTGCGCTTTTGAACAGCTATCTGGATTGAAGATCAATTTCCACAAGAGTGAAGTCTTCTGCTATGGTGCAGCCAAAGAGATGGAAAATTTCTACACCGATCTCTTTGGTTGTAACGCAGGGGAATATCCCTTCAGATATTTAGGGATCCCTATGCACCGTAGAAAACTCCTTAATTCTGAATGGAGCAAGATAGAAGACCGGTTTAAGCAGAAACTCTCTTGTTGGAAAACAAAATACCTGTCTTATGGGGGAAGACTAGTTCTGCTGAACTCAGTTCTAAGCAGCCTACCCATGTTTATGATGTCTTTCTTTGAGATTTCCAAGAGAGTACTTAAAAGGCTTGATCATTATAGATCAAGGTTCTTCTGGCAAGGTTCCTCTGATAAACACAGATACCGACTTGCCAAATGGGACATCTTATGCCGTCCTAAGGACCAAGGCGGACTAGGTATCCTTAATTTGCATCTGCAAAATAAATGCCTTCTGGCCAAATGGTTGGTTAATCTATTAAACACAGAAGGCATGTGGCAATCTATGCTAAGGAATAAATACCTAAACTCCAAAAGCCTTACTCAAGTGACAGCAAAACCCAATGACTCTCATTTTTGGAGAGGCCTCATGCAGATCAAAGATGAGGTACTAGTTAACGGTTCCTTCGATATCAAGGATGGAACTAATACTAGGTTTTGGTATGATGTATGGGTAGGCAATACGCCATTGAAAGTTAAATATCCATCCCTATATAATATAGTACGAGACCCCCATGCAACGGTGTCAAAAGTGATGAGTACAAGCCCACTAAACATCTCTTTTAGAAGGGCTCTGGTGGATAATAAACTTTCAGAATGGCTAAGCTTAGTAGCAAGAATCTCCAATGTTGAATTGGTGGCAGGAACAGATTATTTTCGTTGGACCTTAACCAAATCAGGGTTATTTTTAGTCCGTTCCATGTATCGATATCTTATAGATACACGCCCACCCTTTCGACATAGGAGGATTTGGAAGATAAAAATTCTTCTAAAAATCAAAATCTTTCTTTGGTTCTTACAAAAGGGTATCGTATTAACTAAAGAAAACCTTACTAAGAAAAATTAAAAAGGGAGTTAGAAATGTATCTGCTGTAAATGGGAATAAAAACATCCAACATTTATTCCTAGATTGCCCCCTTACCAAAATAATTTGGAGGATTATTTTCTTTGCTACTAGCTTAACCCCACCTAGATCAATCAACCACATGTTTGGTAGTTGGCTTACTAATCAACATAAAAAGATTAGAAATTTGATTTGGGTGGGGGTGGCTGCAATGTGTTGGGCTATCTCGGAGATGCCGCATTAATGTTATTTTTAATCAAATGAAATATAACTCTATTATGCAGGTAATTTTCAGAGGAGCATATTGGTTGCGCTCGTGGGCTCAGTTGCAGCGTGATGGGACAGCCAAGGACGCACTCTCCACGATGAGCAAGAAGTTAGAAATAATTGCTCTAGAGATATCCAATAAAGGATGGAAATATTTATATTGTTTGAAGTAGCGTCCGGGTCGATTTATAAGACCTTGGCTTTCTCTTTTGTTTCAAGCAAAACCTTGTAATAATTGGCTGTGTACATCCTTGGATATAGAGGTCGGATATTTTTATCCATTAACTAAAAAAACTTATGATACTCAAACAATATATTGTGCATAGACCAACCATACCACTCATGGGTCTATATGAAACTATTAGGGTCTCTGCGGTGGAGGAAAAATAATTTAACTAAAATACTATTTCTGATCCAAACTGTGGCTCACTGTTTTGTTACATAGACTTCACAGCTCTAGCATACAGTGGTCACAGTTTGCATTTCAATCGTCCACATTGTACCTCGACATATAAATGTTTGAAGCTAGGTCACATGACGTTGCAGTCAGTCACCAGTAATGGACTCATATGCATGGTGCCCTGTCACTCTTTCCATTTATAGAGCCCTGTCACGTCTTCATTCCACAACGTAACTAATTTGAATTTCTACTAGTATAGTGCCCGTGCGTTGCTATGGTTTTATTTGAGGGATGAATTGAAATATATGCAAATTGAAACAACAAAAAGATGGTTTCACCGCTTAAGGCTTAGCTATTACGACTAACACATTACAATGCAAACCAATTGTATGATTTGTGAAATCCTTTTTACATCGAACAATTACATTGTTACACCACTATTTGCGATACAGCTAAATATGTAATTGGAAATATATATTATAACTTCAAAAATTCTTTGACAAAATTGATTTGTAGTCTCTTGAAAGAGTAAAATGATGGCAGCCACTATATAGCCCTTTAGCCATCAGCTCCTGGAGGCTCCATTTTTGCATGCCCCGAACTGAACCACAGCATGCCCTCGGTTCAAGGTTTTGCACAAAGTAACCTACAGAATTTGATCCGAAATCCATCAAGTTGGCAAGTCCAAAGCAGAGTTAAGTTCAAGTAGATTTTAAGCAACTAAAGTACATATTCGCTATAGTCTGTTAAGCAAATGAAGAAAGATTGCAGTAATACCCTTGTTTTGCTATTAAGAAAAAAAACACAAAATAAAATAAATGAGTTGTATGGCAATGCAGGCTGTGCCTATTAATGGACACATTGTAAACGGTGGTGGCCTATCTATTTTATATTTCAAGTTCTGTACTGCCCTAGTTACTTTCTAGCAGGTTTCCTTTACTATTTAGTAGCCATGCACAAATAACACATCTCCTATCTAACAACCAAGGGATATTTCTTCCAAGAATCAAACTGTACCCTTGACACATGACACATCCAGAACTATCAAACTGTACCCTTGACACAGCCACCACCGCCACGGACGCAGCCCCCACGGCTACCACCGCGGCCATGGGACTGGTTGGAGGAGGTGCCACCGTTGCAGTTGCCCTTGGTGGCGATGTTGGTGGAAGACTGGGAGTCCCCGCCACCAAGCCCTTTACGCTGCTCATGGGCGATCAACTGAGCATAAAGCTCGAAGATCGAGATCGGCTCCACCCTGGTTGCGATAGCCGTCACAACCGATTCAAAATTCTCCCCAAGTTCGGTGAGGATATGGGTGATGAGGTCATCGTCATCCAATTTCATGCCCGCCGAGGCCATGTCATCGGCGAGGCCCTTCATCTTGACGAAGTACTCGGCCACGATCGACGATCCCTTGGATGCCGTGGCCAGTGCCATGCGCGTGGAGATGAGCCGAGCCCAAGACTGAGAGGCATGGCGATCTTGGATAGCCGTCCAGAGCTCGACGAGGTTGTCAACAAGGAGACTTGCGCGAAGACCTCCTTGGAGAGCGAGGAGAACAGGTAACTCAAGACCTGCTGGTCCTGAGTCACCCAGGTCTCGTAGTCGGGGTTGGGCACCGAGTCCCCCTTCTTGGCGGTGGCCGGATCAACGACGCCAGGAAGGAACGCCGCTGGCGGCGCGGCACCAGGCTGGATGTACCCAGCGAACTTGGCGCCCTTCAAGGTGGACAAGACCTGGGCGAACCACATGTTGTAGTTGCCGCGGCCGAGCTTCTCGATGACCGGAGGAAGGAAGCCGAAGGTGAGCGCCGAGACGGCGGCGACGGCGCCGGAAGACTGGCCGATGTGGATCTAATCCGATTGGAAAAAAAAAGCTTGATACCATGTGAGAATTAGGGGGAACGAGATGACCTCTCGGTCTCTCGGGTGCGTGTCAATATAGGCAGGGAAAAAACCCCTGCGTGGCTTACAATTTGGTAAAACAAATCTCCACAGATCTCTCAACTACCTATTATACAATTGCCGTACGCGCCAAGCACCTAGATACATTATATGACTAAATACATTCTCTAACATTGTGATTCTTCAAGTTAGAACACAGATACTTCGAAGTAAACTACTGAACTTAGCACACAGATGTTTTTGGCACTTAGAACTTTGAAGGTATGTGATTCTTCACCCACAATCGGGTCTAGCACAAATGATGGAACTATATGAGGGTGACATCAAGCAAATGGAAACTTAAATACCTTATTCCCTTGGTGATGGAATCTGCAGCACTTTGCAGCTCACTGAGCAGCCTAACGAACAAAGGCAGCTCTGTCCTGCTCTAGGATACTGAAAAGCAGAGCAGCATATATGACTAACAACATATATAAACCAGTAATTATATCAAATCCGAATACAATTAGTTCAAGAAAGAAAAATCACTAACAACATTGTTATATTCGTGAGCTGATTAAACAAAATCCTTTGGTGAATTGCTGCTATGTTTTGGGAATTAACCATGGAGAGAGCTCAGGTAGAATAAAATTTGAGTACTGTTATCAAGTAATCAACTAACTCCCACATAAAACCAACCTTGACAGAAAAGTCTCATACTCATACAAGCAAGTCTGCAAAAGTAAATGGGTATATCACAGACTAATACTGTTGAAAGAAAATATAACCACATAATTTTTTAGTTCAGTTAACTTTGATGGGTGGAGGCAATATATTGGACGGAAGCGTGATAGTATACATTGCAAACTAGAAAACAAACCACTAGGAACAACTCTTTAACCTTCTCACTACAAGATCTATAGACCTCTCACCACCAGGAACAACTCTTTAACAACTCTTTAACCCTCTCACTACAGGTGAACTGAAAACAGGACTTCTGAGAAGGAAACCAGGACAACAGATCGTAATATATCACATATTCTGGAAGCAGACCATTGGTAGAAGTGACAGAAAGCAGAACACTGATATATCACATATTCTGACTGCTACATTAGTATCAGATATTAGGAAGGCAGCAACAACACAGTATGCATATCTTGTTGATCCATGTTCTTTCTGAGCAGTAGTAATTACACATAAATGTTAGAAAACACATATAAAACTCGTTGAGAAAGGCAGAGTCAGCTACTTTCCTACTTAAAAAAATTGAACATTTTGACAAAGAAATTAAGAGTACTCACTCTCTTACATTCTGCAGTAGTTTTATTATTCTTTTGGTGTCATAATTATGTACAGATGTGTGAGGAACTTGAATTGGACTATACAAGTCATGTTGTTTGAAGGCAACTAAAGCAGTTTTTTTCACAGTACATTTTTTCTTGAATTTTGTAATTTCTATGACAATAATCAGTATATTTTTGTGCCTGGGCACCTAAATCAGATTTAAGACTGAAAGGCTATCTAAATTAAAGGCTAGTACGTGAGATTATTAGATACTTTTGTACCTGGGGATTAACCTCTAAAAGTCTACAATCCGATGACTGCTTCCACATATACTCAGTGTGTTAGTCTGAACATGGAAATATGGAACACAAAATGAACCTGTGCCCGTGGCGAACCCATCGATGTCTTCCGTAAAAAGGAGCCTAGAGCAGAGCGGACAAGTGAGCAGTACTTCTTCGCAGCGGCCGTTCAACAACAGTGGCCTCCTCCATGAAGCTGAGCCCCGTGGCGTCACCCTCACCAGCCTGGTTGGACTGTCGCTGTGGCTGCCCCGCTGCCGGCCGCCGCTCTCGCCGTCCCGGCTTGCAGATCTGGGAGGGGCGGGAGAGGAAGAGGTGCCATGTTCCGCACGGATGGAAGGCGAGGTCGACGGAGGTGCCAAAGGCTAGGGGAGGTCCGGTTGTTGCCATCACCATAGCTCCACACAGATCTTGGATGGGAAGGGGGAGGCAGAGGGAGAGGAAGGGGAGCCGGCGAGGGAGAAGAATCTACCGAATCTGCGGAGGCGACCATGGGGCAGTGGGGTGGCGGCGGTGCTCGGGTGGGTGGGGGCGGCTCCGGGGCGGCGCCGGCGAGCGCGGCCGGCGGCGGGGAGCGGCGCGGCGCGCGGAGCGGCGGGGCGGCGGTGCTCGGGCGTGGAGAGGGGGCAGGGGAGAATGAGGGGCGCGGGGTGGCCCGAAGGCCCACCTGGCCACATTCGGGCACCGGCTTTGCCGAGTGCCGGCCCAAGGGCACTCGGCAAAGCCTTTTTTATTTTTATTTTTGAAATTTCTTTGCCGAGGACCCTAGGCCTGGCCCTCGGCAAATTATTTTTTTTTGTTTTTTGAACCCAATTTTTTTGTGGTGCTATAATACATTATTTAGAACTCAATTTTAAAATTTAGGCTAATGTTGACTTTTTTGATGTATTTCCTTAATTTATTTTGTTTTATTGATTTTTTTGAATATTTCAAATTTGAACTGCAGGTGCATGGAATAATGCAATTCAGTGCTTCGAAAAATGTTATTCATGGTATTTGGTGTATTTTGAGTCCCTATCCATGAACTCGCATCAAATTTCGAGCATCTTCTTCACGTAACATGATGAGGAATTTGCCAGAAAAGTGTTTTAAAATTATATAAAATCCATACGAACTCCGAAAATCACGAAACTTGTCGAGGTGTGATGTTATCGCATGTCTAGGCTGTGGTAAAAAATTGAGAAGGTTTCGAGCAAGTTGTGAGTCGGATGGCTAAAACCCAGACATCTCCACATTTGATCACTTGTGACTTTGTTCCTTGAGAGCATCCACCCTCTCAATCGGGTCGTGATCATCACCACTTTGTGTATTGCATTTTGAGGTTGTTTGTCGAGCCGAGGACCTAAAGTTCCGAAAGAAATTTGAGGCTCCCATTCAAACCCCCCTCTGGTCGCCGTTACCGGTCCTTCAAAATGACAACAGTGCATGGTTATTTTCCAAAAAAAGAAAAAAATGATAGTACATGCCATGCGTGCACAAGGCACTTTGTCGCGCTCTCGATTGAACTCAAAACTACTTGCAGTGTTTGACAGTTCCGCGTGCAAAGGTTTTCAGTTTTCACTCTGGATTCAACTCTGAATGATAGCTTATTGTGCAAGGTTCTCATTCTGCATGGATTCAACTCTGATGGGCATATTTATTTGCAGTTTTTTCAGAGCTCCTGTGCAAGGTTTTCACACTTCATTCCTACCAGCCCATCTCCTGCATTTCGATTGTGCCTTCTCTGGTGAGACAGGTATTACACTTCATTCCTACCAGCCCATCTCCTGTTTTTCTTAGATCTTTAAATATCCTTGACATTGATGATTCCACCATCATTCCACCTTATCTTTGTGATTATGACGTACTGTTCTACATTGCCTATGTCTCTGACAACCAGCTAAATGTGAATGCAATGGAGACTCTGGCTAGAGACTATCCTCCCCTGCTTGTTGGTAATGCTGAAGGTGGACATGCCAATGAAGAGATGATGATGGCTGCAACAGAAGAAGAAGATCCAGAGATGGTGATTGAAGCAAACAACTCAGCTGATGAAGAGCCCATAGAAGCTGCCCCTGTTGCCAATCAGGTGCTCACAGCCTGACCCAACAGCCTGACCCTCTTCTAGTGAAACTGGACTGGGTGTTCACCTCGGTTGATTGGTCAATTACATTCCCTGCTACCTTTGTTCAACCTTTAGTAAAGCCCATATCTGACCACATTCCCTATGTAGTACAGATTGGCAATAACATCCCAAAAGCCAAGATGTTCAGATTTGAGAGTTATTGGGTGGATCACCCTGGCTTCCTAGAAACAGTCACTCTACACTGGAGTCACTCACCTTTTTTTGCCAATGTAGCTAAGCATCTATCCACCAAATTGAAGCAGACCAGAACTGGGCTAAAGAAATGGAGCAGAAGCTTATCTAACTTAAACAAGCTGATCTTCAACTGCAATTGGGTCCTGTCCCTGCTTGATGGACTAGAAGAGCAGAGAATACATTCAAGACAAGAGGCCTCTTTCAGAAGGCTAACCCTCAGTCACCTTAATAAACTACAAGAGTCTAAAAGGATCTACTGGAGACAAAGAAATACTGCAAGGTGGGTGGAACTAGGGGATGAAAATAGTCATTTCTTTCACATTATGGCCACTGCAGCACACAAAAGAAACTTTATTGTCTCTCTCATCGACTCAAACAACATTGTGGTGACTGATCATGAACAGAAAGCCAATCTGCTTTGGACTGCTTTCAAGGACAGAATGGGGGTCAGTGAGTTTACAGGCATTCTCTACAACCTTAACTCTCTTCTCACCCCAGTGGACCTATCTGAGATCAGCTCTGACTTCACCAATGAAGAAATTAACTGTGTAATCAGTAGCCTGCCCAATGAGCATGCACCTGGCCCAGATGGCTTCAATGGTCTATTCATCAAGAAATGCTGGCCCATCATCAAGGAGGACTATCTAAGATTATTTATGGACTTCAGCAGAAATAATGTAGATCTCTCCAGCATCAATTCTTCTGTGATTGCTCTAATTCCAAAAAAGGAAAACCCTGAGACAGTAAATGATTTCAGACCCATCTCACTTCTGAACTACTCACTCAAGTGTATCACCAAGATATTGGCCAACAGATTACAGCCTGTTATACAGCAGCTTGTCCACAAAAACCAGTATGGTTTCATCAAAGGAAGGACCATACAAGACTGTTTAGCCTGGTCATTTTAGTTTCTTCATCTTTGCCACCACTCCAAAAAAGAAATTGTTATACTGAAGCTTGACTTTGAAAAGGCTTTTGATAAGCTAGAGCACCAATTCATAATTGAAATTCTCAGGCATAAAGGCTTCACCCCAAAATGGATCAACTGGATCACAAACCTGCTTGGGTCTGGCTCCTCTTCTATCATCCTTATGCAAGAGAGGTGTAAGACAGGGGGATCCCCTCTCTCCCCTTCTCTTTGTGTTAGCTGCAGACTTCCTACAAACTGTCATAAATAAAGCCTGGAATCTTGGAGTCTTAAAACATCCAATCAGTGATGATTTTCAGGATGACTTTCCCATAATCCAGTATGCTGATGACACTCTGTTGATGCTACCTGGTGATGCCAACACTTTATTTAATCTAAAAGGATTGCTGAGAACCTTCTCTGATTCAAGTGGATTACATGTTAACTTCTCCAAGTCCTTCCTAGTCCCCATCAACAAGACTGATGACAGAGCTAATCATTTAGCCAGAACTTTTGGTTGTCAGGTAGGTAGTATGCCTTTCACTTACCTAGGCTTGCCTTTGGGCACAACCAAACCTACTGTACTTGACTACACTCCTCTAGTCAGTAAAGTTGAAAGAAGGCTCACAGGCATCAGTAAACTGTTAAGTTACAATGGAAGACTCATCCTTGTAAATTCAGTTTTTTTCAGCTCTACCTACATTCTACATGTGTTGCCTTAAACTGCCTCCACAGGTAATTGATAAGATAGACAAAGCTAGAAAAGCTTGTCTTTGGAACAAGGGAGACCTCAATTACAGAGGGAAAGCTCTAGTTGCTTGGGAAGAAGTTTGCAAATCCAAACAAGATGGTGGGCTTGGAATAATTAACATAGAAAGGCAAAATGATACCCTCCTTATGAAGCATCTGGACAAGTTTTACAACAAAGCAGACACTCCTTGGGTTTCCCTGACATGGTCCAAACTTTATTCTAATGAAAACATACCACCACAAGGAAGATCTCCTGTGGGTCCATTCTGGTGGAAGGACCTAATGAAGTTGTTTCCCAAGTTTCAAGGCATGAGCATCTGCAACCCCAATAGAGGTAACTCAGTTTCTTTCTGGGCTGATATCTGGGTCGACCAAACTCTCAAAGATAAGTATCCTCAGCTTTTTTCCTTTGCTAGAAAGCCTAAATGTTCTATCAGGTTTTTCCTCAATCAACATTTGGACAGAGTGTTCAGTCCAACTCTTTCAGTCATAGCTGCTGAACAACTAGATGATTTACATCAGTTAATGGAGGGTTACAACTGGGATGAAAATGCTCAAGATATTTGGAATTACAAATGGGGGTCCGAAAATTACAGTAGTAAGAAAGCATACAAAGCCATGACAGAAGATGATGCTGCCTCCCCATTATTCAAATGGCTATGGGCCCCAAGCAATCTGGGCAATCAAAAATTCTTTTTCTGGCTCCTGATCAGAGATAGTCTAAACACAAGAAATCTTCTTAGAAGGAAGCAAATGCAGCTAAATGACTACACTTGTGTTCTGTGCAACAACAATGTAGAAGAAAGCAGCTTCCATCTATTCTTTGAGTGTAGTTTTAGCAGAGGCTGCTGGGCAACAATTCCAATCGACTGGAACCTGAACCTGACTCCTTTTGACATGATCATCAGTGCAAGAAACTCTTTCAACAGAGTGATCTTCAGAGAAATATTGATATCTGCATGCTGGAGCATTTGGTGCACTCGCAACAAGATCATCTTCGACAATGGGACAAGAAGCATAGAGACCTGGAAGGTTCACTTCAAAAATGAATTAGCTTTGGTTTGTGTCAAATCAAAAGCCTCGAAGAAGACCCTGATTAATAACTGGAAAGATAACTATAGCTAGCAAGTACTGACTTTTTCTTTTTTGGGCCTTGAAGCCTTGTAATTTCTTCCTGTACTCATTCTTTCATTTAATTGAAAAAGAAAAAAAAGTAGGTCGGGGACTCCCCGACCGTTTCGGTCAAAAAAGGTTTTCACACTGGACTCAACTCTGCCTCTACTGCTTCTGCTTGTCGGCTCTCATGGACTCCTAATCGCTTGTGGTTCAGTTCAGTCAGTGCTTGAGATCGGCCACAGATCGTTGGTTACAATTAGAGTTTCATTTTGCTGGCTCATCGGATATTTCTGATCTGCAGTGATCTACAGCTCTAGACACGAGTTATTTCTCCTACAAAGTTTGACATTCAGTAGAAAAAAGATTGTGCGGTGTGGTGATAAGTGAAGGACTTTCGCACAAGACATCAGTTTTAAAACCGTCTCTGAAAATCTCTCATTTTTACAATTGATGGCATAGTAATGGTTTTAACAACCGGCACTAATTAAAAATCAATTTTAATCCTCTCTGAAAACCAGGGTTCAGACTTGAGCTGTTAATAACACTAATTAATTAACTTGCATTGCCAAACAGAACGTTGTTCATGTAGATCGATAACGGTTGTTAACAAAACGTCCATGGATCTTTGTCAGACTTGAGCTTTGTTAATGTTAATAACTAGCCCGGGCAAGTTAAGCAGGAGGTCATCTGAGCCTCCTTGGATTCTCAACACCGGCCGCCGCATGCACTCCATGTCTCTATGTATGCCTGCCTTGTCTCCTCTGCTTCCTCCTTCCTCGACAACACTCCATGCATGCATCCTCCGTCTATCTTAGCTTCTTCACCAGCACAGCACGTTAACGCATGTACACGCCATGCCTTGCCTTTCCTTGTCTCCTCTGCTTCTTCTTCCATTTTCCTTGCTTCACCCCGAGCAGGGGGGGCACCTTAATTCCTTCTATATATGTATATATATCGGCACGGGCAGGACGACGGATCGGACCACAACCACATTGATCCTTGGGCAAGGGCACGGCCAAGACTGCCAGACAGCGTCTTCCACCTTCGTCGAGTGTAGTGCGCGCGCGCGTACGCCACAGCAGCGGCCGAGGTCGTCGTCAATCTCTCTCCTCCAAGTCTCTCTCTCTCTCTCCCGCAGCATGTCATGGTATCCCAAGGCATCATTTTTCTGTGTATGCCTCTTCTAAATTATATTATAGATCGTTTTAGCTAGCTCTCTTCGAGAAAAATGTCTATGTATAGCCACCCAAACTATTTGTGTTCGTCTACTTCACTTCCTTACCTAGAGGACCATGTATTTTACTCTCCTACTAATTAACGTATCCGAAGCCGTTTAAATATAACTCTTGAGGTGGATTTGAAGATAGTTTTTGCTAACGTGGCAAATTATATGGACGATGACATAGTTATGAGTCAGCAAATATTATGTAAAGGTATACGTAATCCCCTAACATATTGAATGTTGACTATATAACTCACTCAACTATATAAAATCCTTATATATACAGTAATGTTCAGATGACAACTTCGGTAATTTTACAGGGCTGTTTTGTCACCATGATATGCCAAGCTTGTCTAATTATCCATATTGGCACGTAGTGCTGTGGATAAGATAGGTGGGCATGGGCCCGAATGGAATGGGAACTTGCTACAGAGGTAGCCATGGGAGGAGAATTAAAGTGAGAAGGGGATGTGGGAGGGGATGGCGTGATCTCGATACCAGAGCGTTAGGAGGTGGAGTAGACGGCAGGAGGTCGCGGGCTACTCATAGAGAGGTAGGATAGGCTACAAAGAGATAACACACACAAAGATAGAGAATGAGAGTTCAAAAAAAATAATATACCATTGTCCCATGGTATATAGTGGTGAAACAACCCTATAAAACCACCCGCGTGCTGTTTAAATGGTATTAGGGACTTAAGGGATACAGACATGCAATACTAGGTTTTATAGTTCAAAGGGGGATTGTACAAGTCAACCCTGTATATGTTAGGGGTTATATAAACTTTTGTCTATTGTTTCCCGACTCACAACCATGTCATCACCATGACACCATCCACGTAATATGCCATGTCAGCAATTAAAACCACCTTCAAAAGGTTATTTAGATGACTTTCGATACCGTAAGAGGGTAAAATACAAGTATTCTATGTGATAGGTGGAGTAGAGAAACACCAATACTTAGGGTCGTTATGTAGACCTTTTTCATTTCTTCGAAATTGAAGTTCTTTAACAATTAACACTGATTGAATTTATTAAAAAATATAGTAACATCTACAACATATGTCTATCACCTAAACTGTCCAGTAGCACCATTCATGCTAGTCGCTTTTTAAAAAGAAGTACAACATCAAACCAGTTTCATTAAACTCTACATAAAAATTTGTCTTGATTATCCATTTATCTAAACTCATAGATATTATTTTTTTTCGAAAAACTTGATAGAAGTTAGGGTGAGAAATTTGAACTAAAATGATCTATATCTTAGAATTGAAGGTACATTTCAAATCGATCCAACAACTCCAGCCCGTGTAAGCAGCGTGGTCACATCTCTCTCCTCTCTAATGCTCCCTCTAAAAACATTTGCTGTAGGTGGTACTACACCTCCGAATACAACTGGACACGGGAGCTGGAGCGCCGAAATGAAAGACTGACCAATGAGAAGGGTGAACTGGAGCGTAGGGCGTGGCGGTTGGAGCACCAAAAGAATGAGCTGCATGAGCAACTAGACGAGAGGAGCACTACGGGAGACAGGGACTTCACCGACTGCTTCAAGCAGTCGGCGAAGGACCTTATCCTGTCGGCAAATCCTTCGCCGACAGGATATCCGAAATCCTATCGGCGAAGACCTGTCGGCGACATTTTTGACGGCAAAGACCTGTTCGCCGACAGCCACGTGGCACCCTGTCGGCGAAGCTTCGCTGACAGCCTCGTCTCCAGTCGGCGAAGGAGGACGGCGCCGTCAAAACGGCTGACGGTCCTTCGCCGACAGCCGGCGCCAGGGCTGTCGGCGAAGCCTTCGCCAACCGCCAGAATACCAGTCGGCGAAGGTTCTTTGCCGACAGCCCAAGTGGCAGGCTGTCGGCAAAGAATAGGGTCGTTGCTGTCGGCAAAGCTGGGCTCTGCTGAAAAAATTGGTCCAGCTTGGGCTGCAGTTTTTTTTTGTTTTCTTTTTCCTATTTTCTTGCATTTAAACCACAATTTATCGCATATATACCATAGAACCCACATTTCATCACATATATTCACAACAATATAGCATATGAACCACATTTCAGCATCGAATTCAGTCTCAACATGAATCCACACATCGAGGTCCTCAAATCCATCGATACATGTCCACAATACACATAACATCACCAAAAGAGTCCATACATGTCCAACATACACATAGATATCCAGGGTGCCACAAGTTCATCACTACTGGTCCAGAAGAGGGAAGCAAAGGTACCTAGCTCGAGGCGCCGTCCCCAGGGGTCCTAGAGCCCCCACCTTGCTCCCACGGAGACCACCCTGGCTGCGGCTGAGTCCACCCTGACTGCGGCGCCGCCTCGTACTGCCAGTAGGGCGGCCGAGGCCCCTGCTGCATCGGCGTCTGCAGCCACGAGGAGTAGCCCTATGACTGTGGAGGAGGAGGCCACACGTACTGCTGCGTGGGGTAGGTCGGGTGCGCTGGCCAGCTGTGCTGTGGAGGACCCAGTGGAGGGCTAGCACCTGAAGTCGGGTTCGAACCCGCCGACGGAGCCTGCACAAAGGCCAAGTGATGTAATTAGTACCTGCAGGATGGCCGCACAAGCTAAAGCAACAGGCAATATACTCACCGGAGCGTGAACGGGAGTTGGCGCTGGGAGTGGTGGTTCAGCGAAGAGGGAGGGAGGAAGGTCCTGCGTGCCCGAGAGGTGGGACCGGACGAAGCCGGCCAGGTCCGCCAACTGACGCTGGTAGAACTGCATCACTACCGCCAGCTGCTGCTGGTGGGCCGTGTTCTGGGCCTCCTGGTGGGCCTGCAGCTGTTGGAACCTGGCCTGCAATATTACACCTGCATGGTTGATGGTATGTGAAGCCAAGGTGGATTGTGTGTGAAACGAGTGAACGACGAATGAAACCGCACTTACCTCCATCTGCGTGTACATCTGGGCGGTGCTCGGCTGTCGGGGCGCTATGGGGATGTCGGAGGAGCTACTGGACCCGACCCGTCGAATCTCCCTCAGCGTGGGAGTAGTGGTCGGGTCGATGGCACTGTTGGCCATCCAGTAGGAGCCGTGCTGCTTCCCTCCACCCAACCTCATCACGAGCTCCGTGTCCAGGGGCTCCTAGGCAGGGTCCTTGTCCTCCCCATGGCACTGGCGAAATGCGACGGTGTACTCGGCGAGCTTGGGGTGGACGTTCCCGTTGGTGTATGCGTCCGGCCCGTCCTCCGGGTCATACTTGTTGTCCGGATCCGTCGCTTTGCCCTTGTGAGAAAGGGCGTACCCCACCACCTCGTTGATATCCTCCCCACCATGCGCCCTCGACTGCGAGGAAAACACAAACATGGTTACAGGTAAATAGATTGAGCGCTACAATAAATAGATCAACAGAAGCATACCCATGCGTCCATGAACTGCGGGAGGGACTGGTTCCCTTGGTGGTGTGCTACCCCTGCATTGTTCAAGCAGCGCCCCCGACGCTCGTTTTTCTCCTGGTAGCACTTGTCCGATCTCCAGTAGCGCACAATGGCCTCCTAGCATGCCGGGTCCTTGTCGCACCACGCCGGCATCCACTAAGAAACATCAAGTATTTGACATGTCAGAAGATGAATTGAATGTTTCACGGAAGGAATCAGAACGAATGTTTCCTACTTAATTACCCGCAAGTACTCCTCCTCGGTGAGGTCGGTCTCCCTCTGGAGGATTATCTCCTGCCTGACTCGTTCCTTCTTGATCACCTCGCCAAGCACATTGGCGTAGTGGCTGATGACGCACTGGATGCGCGCCTCGTGGTACATGTCCTTGAGACGTCCGTGGCAGACGTTCTCCTGCACTCTCGCCGCATGCGCCTCTTTCCCATCCGCGCACTTGAAGAACTCCTGCACGCAGACATCATGTATCATTTCATTGTTTCAAGAATGTCCAACGAATATGTAGTATTGAGAAATGTGTTGCAATGAAAACACTCACCCAAAACTCCCTCTTGATCTTCTCTGCAAGGCTCCCGCCTTCGAGGACGGTGACCAGGTAGAAGTGTTCCCACTTCATGGGCGGCTTTGGCTCACCCTTGATGGTGACCAAGCCAGGGTAGTACTCCCTAATCAGCAGGCCCTGGATGCCATTGACATGGCGTGAATCGTGTGCCCCGTTCGGAAACTTCTAGCTCCTGCACGAGTCATTAACAACAATTGTTAGTCTGCAGTTCGGTTTTCAACATGCCATATGAACAAGTAGTGAAAACGACAATGGTTACTTACGTCTTGGCGACGGGTGTGATCACCGTGCGCTCGTGGGGGAACGGCCATCGGGCAGGGAGCGTCGAGGGCCCGCGCTGGTAGGGCTTCCTCAAACCTAAGTAAGGCCCCCCGTCGTCGTGGCCCCCGTCATCGTCGTCGTCATCGTCGTCGTCGCCGCCGCCATCGCCGCCGCTCCCGCCGTCCCCGGTCGTCGTCGTCGTCGTCAACGTCTCAAACTCTAGCCTCCTCATCGACCGAAGACGCTCGCTGGAAGGCTCCTCCTCCCTACCGACCGGCTCCTCCACGTCCTGCTCCTCCCGGTGGTCGGCACCGTGAACACCGTAGAGCGAGCGGCAGCTCCGTCTCGGCTGCTTCCTTCCGCCTGGCATTTTGTCGAGTGCCTGCAATGACAAAGATTAAAACAGTTCGCATAAATAAATGACAAGTAGTTGTAAATAAAGAAACATAATTGCAAGGTGATAATAATAAAAATACAGTATTACGTGGAGGCGACATTATCTCCGCGTTGGCAATACGACCGGTGCAATGTCGTCACCACTTTCCTCGTCATCACTATCAATATTGTCGAGCTCTCGATCGTCCTCATCATCTCCATCGCCATCGTCATCATCATCGTCATCGTCCAAAACAACTCCATCGCGCTTCCTCGGCCATCGCTCAAGGAGTTTTAAGTCCTTAGCATCCAGCACGTCATCACCCTCATCCTCATCGATGTCGTTGTCTTCTTCCATGCTCATTAGCGCAGAAATGTCTATCTCGAAACTCCCTTCTAGCCCCTCAGGTTGATAGAACTCATCTATCGTTGGGTCAAAGTTGTAATCATCATCGTTTGGGACAGGCGCTTTACTGCGCGGCGGTACCATGTGCACAAGGCTCCAACCCACAAGCCTTGGGTCTTTTTGGCACACCCATGGGAGGTAATAAACTTGCGTGGCGTCTCAATTAGCCACAATATAGACATCGTCTCCATTATATTTGGAATCCTGTCGAATTTCGGTTAGCCCAATCTTAAGGTCTTCTCTCGTGACATCAGGATTGAACCAATGGCATTTGAATACCAATGGCTTCAAAGAACTGCCACCCTTGAATTGGAGCTCGTATATCTCTTCAACTATGCCGTAATAGTCCTTGGTATCATTGCCGGGCGTACGAACTCCGCTGCACGTGGTTTTTTGTTGGGGCTGGCTCTCCTCGTAGCTTCTAGTGCGAAAGCGATAGCCATTCACATCATAAATGGTGAATGACTTGACCTTACGGTTGAAGCCAAGGCCTACCTCTCTCAATTCATCACTCATTTCTGGATGCGCGCGGCTGCGGGGTTAGGACGGTTCGATCGTTAAATTACTCGCTCCTAGGAGCAAAGTGGAATCGCAAAGTCGGAACGAGGTTACTTGGATGGTACCTATGAACAAAACCAGGAAACGAAGTTGGGCTTGCCATGTCTAAGAAGATGGTCCTCTTGTTGCGAGGTAGGATCAGTATTGCCACTCCAGTGAATATTAATAAATTCCCTAAAAAACAAGAGACAGGGGGGTCGAATCGATAGGTGGAGGATATAGTGACGGTGTATGAAACAAGCAGACTGAGAACTTACTTTTGATAAGCAATGCACTCATCAAGGTTCAACAACAAGTACATCATGATAGTGCTCCACTCGTCATGGGTCAAGTCCTTGTTGGCACCTGCGCTTCCTTTTTCGAGATCCCCTTTAAAAAGGCTGAGGTTTGATGAGTTCTCCTCGACGTTGTAACGAGGGGTTGGATCTTGCGGTCTGCGAAGTGCCTCGGTATAGTACGCTTGTGTGAATGTTGACACCTCCTCTAGAACGAATGCCTCCGCCATGGAAGCCTCAATTTTGGCTTTATTTCTACACTTTTTCCAAAGAAGCTTTAGACACCTCTCGATTGGATAGCACCAACGGGCCTGCACGGGACCCCCGAGCCGTGCCTCGTGGGGTAGGTGCAAAATCAGATGCTGCATCGATAGGAAGAAGCCGGGTGGAAATATCATCTCCAACTTGCAGAGCAACGAGAGGTGCAGCCTTCTCCGGTTCAAGACAAACGTCCCGAGATAACCGCTTGGCACAAAGGCGGCGGAAGAAAAAGCTCAACTCGCCGGGACGCGCCACACTGGCTCGGGGAGGTATCCCCGGGTCATCACGGGAAGGATCCGCTGAATCCATATGTGGAAGTCGTGACTCTTCATACCTAACACTTTCATAGTGTCCATGTTCACTCCTCTACTCAGATTCGCCGCATACCCATCAGGGAACCGCAGCGTCTTGATCCATTGCAGTATTTCCTTCCTATCTAGCCTTTTCAGGACGTAATCGGCTGGGCCCCTTTTCCATCTCTTGCCTGGCGCAGG
This sequence comes from Themeda triandra, assembly GCA_018135685.1. Classification (NCBI taxonomy): domain Eukaryota; kingdom Viridiplantae; phylum Streptophyta; class Magnoliopsida; order Poales; family Poaceae; genus Themeda; species Themeda triandra. The sequence continues at coordinate 213,414 of JAENPR010000796.1, read as the reverse complement.
GGTCTTCATCACAAGCTTTGGTCTATCACAAATCGTTTCAATGTCCAGTCTAGCCTTAACATTGTCCTTTGACTTCTTACCAATGTCCATGAGTGTTGCCCAGAGTGCCTCGGCGACATTCTTTTCTGTGTGCATTACATCGATGTTGTGTGGAAGAAGAAGGTGCTTGAAGTACGGTAGCCTATGCAAGCCCGATATATGAGTCCACATGTGCATGGTACCATATCCAATAAAACCACCATTCTCTTCATCAATTTGGAGAGCCTGTAACTCGGCAAGGACAGCGGCGGGGCTCCTAGCCTCAGGAATTGGGTCGGTGACTTGAACACCTTTCGTGAAGTGCTTTTCATCTCGTCTCAATTCATGGTGCTCGGGCAGGAATTGCCGATGTTTGTCGAAAGAAGAATACTTGCCACCCTTGGCCAGCCAGGTGAACATCACATCTGTCTTGCATGTTGGGCAAGGGAAATTCCCGTGAACACACCACGCGCTGAACAAGCCATACGCCAAGAAGTCATGCAATGAATACTGGTACCACAATTGCATTGTGAAGTTCCTCTTTGTAGCTCGATCGTACGTCAGCACCCCCTCTTCCCAAGCATGTTGCAATTCATCCCACACTGGCTGCATGAACACACCCATATTGTTACCCGGGTGTCCAGGTATTATCAGCGTCAAGAACACGTTCCTGGGTTCAAACATGATGCCGGGGGAAAGATTGAGGGGGATCACGAACACGGGCCAACAAGTGTACGGGGCCGCCATCATTCCAAACGGGTTAAACCCATCTGTTGCCAGCGCTACGCGTACATTCCGAGCCTCCACAGCCTTTTCAGGATTCATGTTATCAAAGTGCTTCCATGCATCACCATACGCTGGGTGTACCATCTTGTTAGTGTACCTTTTGCCATTCTTGTGCCATGTCATCATTTTCGCGGTCTCCTCTGTCATAAACAGCCATTGGAGCCTATGTGTGAAAGGAAGGTGTCATATGACCATCTCGGGGATCTTGGACTGTCTCTTGGTGCCATCACTGCCTTCTACCTCCACAAACCTAGAGGCTTTGCACTTTGGACAGTGTGTTGCGTCCTCGTGGTCGTCCCTGAACAGGACGCACCCATTTGGACAAGCTTGGATCAGCTCGTACGGCATCTTAAGTGCACGAAGGAGCCTCTGTGATGCGTACGTGTTCTTCGGCAGGATGTGGTCCTCCGGAAGCAGTTTGCCAACAACTGTCAAGACGAGATCGAAGCCGTCTCGACTAATGCCCAGCTGCGACTTCAATGCTATTAGTTGTGAAATGGCATCCAGCTGCGAAACCCTTGTCTTCTCGTGAAGGGGCTTCTGTGCCGACTCCATCATGGTGTAGAACGCCTTTGCGGTTTCCTCTGGATCCTCCTCCACCTCCATTCCTTGAGCGAACCGCCCTTCCTGGAAGTCTTCCATCATGTCTGCCATACCGGCATCTGCATCATACTTCTCGAGGAGGGGTCTCACCACCTCCTCCCTAATACGATCACGTTCACCATGGTAGACCCAGCGCGTATAGTTTCGAATGAATCCATTCTTGAAAAGATCTTCCATAACCGTACGCCTGTCTCTCCATTTCTTGTTCTTACATTTGCTGCAGGGACACGGCATCCGAATCGACCCTCTAGCAGCTCTGTCAAATGCCTGCTCCAGGAAAGCACTGGTCCCCCTAACCCATTCAGAGGTCTATCTAGCCCTTTCCCAGCCAGTGTACATCCACTCACGGTCAGCCATCCTCTGCCATGCGCCAATGTAAGCGAGTAATAAAACTAGCATCTGCATCTACAAGGCGCTGCTACCATCTAATAGGTGAAGGATAGGTCCTAATCCCACCCGAGGATGCGTAGATGAGGTTAGCTTCCATGCTCTGCTCCCGTCCGAGATGGAATTTCGGCAGCACCTCCCCGCTGTTCTCCTGATACACATCCCGGCGGGGAGAGTGTGCATCCGGAGAACAACAGGGAGGTGCTGCCGAAACTCCGACTCGGATGGGGGCGGAACATGGAAGGTAACCCATCTACGCATCCTCAGGCTGTCCAAAAAATGTGGACAATCCAAAAGAGATACCGTCGCAGATATGCACTGATTAGCATACCAACGACCGCGTATCACTTTCGGACGGGAGACGCCTAACTCGGTTACGCAATCTACTTACAACAAATATAAGGAAGAGAGGTGATTTATACCTAGGGTGGCGGCGCAGAGGTGGGTAGCGGGGCGGTGGAGAGTCGACGCTGTGCAGGAAGACCTGCAGCGCCCACGAAGACGACTGGGGTCACCGAGTACCTCCCTCAGGTCCTCCTCCTACAATAAGGGCAAAAAAGGTTAGTATCCACGCAAAATTTCGGCAGCACCTCCCCTGCACGGGGAGGTTTCCAAAACCTGCAAAAAACAACGACGCGAAGGCCGATAACCACAGCGGCGCGAAGGCTGATAACCATAACGGCGCGAAAGCCGATAACCACAGCGGCACGAAGGCCGACAACCACAACGACACGAAGGCCGACATCACAACGACACGAAGGCCGACAAGTAGGGAATGGGTTTATATACCTTGCTCTCGTACCGGGTTCGACGACGGTGGAGGTGTCAGCGAGACATACACGCCAAGAACACGGCCGAGGCGCCTCCTCACCCTCTCCCCTTCTCCTCTCTTCCTCCTTCTTCCTTCTCCCTCTTCTTTTTCCTTCTCCTTCTTCCTTCTCCCATCTCCCTTCTCCCTCCTTCTCCTCCCTTCTCCCTTCTCCCTTCTTCTCCTCCCTTCTTCCTTCTCCCTCCTACTCCTCCCTCCTCCCTTCTCCTCCTTACCTTCTTCTCCCTCCTCCTCTCTGCCCTGTGGCAACGGGGTTACTGGACAGTTTAGGTCTGGGTTTTGAGCATCCGACGCCGCAACTTGCTCCAAAATTTCTCAAATTTTTATCGTAGCCTCCACATGTGATAACAAGACACCCCGACAAGTTTCGTGATTTTCCGACATCATTTGGATTTTATATAATTAAAAAACACTCCTACCACTTTTGGATGGTCGTGTTACGTGGACAAGGACTTCCAACTTTTGGGTGAGTTTATGGACAGGGCCTCAAAACACACTCTCCAACATGAATATCATGTTTCGAATGGCTAAGTTTCATTATTTCATGTACCTGCAGTTCAAATTTGGATTATTCGAGAAAATTCAAGTCAATGAAAAAAATTAACGAAATATAGCAAAATGTTGTCAAAAGGGCCCAAATTGGAACATGTGCTTGTAAACAATATAATTAGGCCACATAAAAAGTTTGAAGTCAAAATTCAAAAAAATGCAAACTCTTTGCCGACAGCAGGGCCAGGCTGTCGGCAAAGAGGTATCTTTGCCGACAGCATAACGACGTGCTGTCGGCGAAGTTAACGGCGTCGGTCGACCGTTTGTCCCCGCCAGTTCTTTGCCGACAGGATTTCTTTGCCGACAACAACACTATCGGCAAAGATGTCCTTTGCCGACAGGGTTTGTTCACCGACAGCGCGGAGCCTGAGGGCTGTCGGCAAAGAATTCTTTGCCGACATCGGGAATAGGCTATCGGCAAAGACGTTCTTCGCCGACAGCCCTGGGCCTGGGTGTCGGCAAAATGTGGGGCTGTCGGCGAAGTCCCTGTCTCCCGTAGTGGAGGAGGGATGCGTATGTGTCCTCAAGAAAGGTATCCACACTGGAGTACAGGGTGCTGGGATTGGAGCATCAAAACACCAATTTGTCTCGTGAGTCGGTGAAGCAACAGGAGAGCACGAGCAAGGCGGGCTTGCTATTCATGAATGCAGCTAACAAGTACCAAGAAGAAACAAGGAAGGAGCTAAGGGCAAAGGTAGAGGAATTGGTGAACACGAGGAACGCAGGGCTAGTGATAATGAACACCGCCGATGCATACCAAGAGGCAGCAAGGAAACAAATTAAGGAAAAGGTGGGGGAATTGGAGGACACAAGGAAGGCGGTTCTTGTGCTCATGAATGCAGCTGATACATATCAACAAACAGCAAACAAACAAATAAAAGATATGGAGAAGGAATTGAAGGTCATTGGGGCCCAAAAAGCAGAGATGGATGCAAGGGCAGCGTCTTTGGAGAATGATTATGACAAGGTGAAGGTTGAAAATGAAAAGCTTCGGCTGGAGGCTGCATTGAGAGGCTCGTGATGGAATTGAGTTTATTGACTGAGGCGAAAGATGTAGCTGCAAACTCATGTAATAAATATTGAGACACCAGAAATCATGAAGGAATTGGAAGATCTTGAAACAGACTAATTAAGGTGTAGGAAACTCAAGCTAGCATGGATTTGGTGAAGGGTGAAAATGATAAACTCGACAACTAACATTTAAGAAATAATAAAAAAAATGTTACAAAAAAGATAAGCAAGATTGCACAAAAGGGCTCTAGTCACAAGTCCATTATCAAGAAGTAAGATTTCTTTGCTTTGTGGATAACCAAGACAAAAACATCCTTAAACGAAGATTTGCAGTTGGCAACACTTGGTTGTTTGTTTCAAATTAAAAAATTGAGATTATTACGTACCCCCACCCCCAAATGCTCCAACACATCAATATAATAATCTGCATGAAGAAAGGCTACCACAATTATAACTTGAAAAAAGTGAGGCACCAAGTGGAACTAATTTTTTTTTAAAAAAAGAATCACGACCGGGCCTCTCCAGATCATGTTTCGTTATTAAGAGGAGATTGAAGTTTGTTATACAACACATATCGTTTGGTCTTCCATGGGAACAACGATTGTTGCACCATGTATAGAGAAGCCGAACGTATGCACGACCTCCACGATACACGATACAACACATTTTACGTGCAAGCTTTTGCGACCAATACATAAACAGAGCTATCATCCTAATTTAGCCCAACACTCTCAGTCCGACACCACCACGCATGGTATTGGTGGCCCCCCAACGCGCAGCCTTAGCCAGCAGGAAAAGCTCCCACACTTTGTTTGCTTGGACCTCCGGCCTTGGATCCCGCATTGCCTGTCACTTCTCCTACCGCATGTCGTCGCAGGTAGTCTTTGGGGGAGGGATGTGACCGGAGGCCACGGACTCGGCGGCTTCGACTACAGAGTGAGCACCAGAGACCTCATCCTCACCGAATGGCCCAACCACCAGCGCCTCTGGCCCAGCGGCCATTGGGCCAGGCCCTGCGCTCACCGCGCCATTCCTATCTTCCAGATCATTGTTGGCATCGCTGTCAAAGTGATCTAAGCAGTCGTCAAATATCAGAGGATGAAGGCGGCGCGTGCCAGTCCTAGACCTCGACGACCCGAATCCGAACAAGGTAGCGGAGTACCGGCCTGCTCATGCTACTAGAGCACGAGCGGAGGCTTGACGACGAACGGCACCTTCGGCTCTGGGATGAGATATGGATGGATGCACCAAGCCGCGACAAACGTCCTCCTGATCCTCCGGCTTCGTGCACGACGAACCCAGAATGTACTCGATCGGCCGTTGGGATGCATGCCCCAAGCGTGGAAGAAGATGGGCCGGCTTTCACTGATGAGGTCTGACCCAAACACTCGAGGAAGCCCAACTCAAGGGCTCGACAAGATGCCAAAGAAATCTCGGCCCCGCGCAGTGCAGCTGGTGATGGAAATGGAAAACGAAAACGAGGCCAAAGTGCTATATAAAAGAGGGAACAGGAAAAACAGAGGAAACAGGAAAGTTTCCTACGTTAAAGAGGGCTTTAATCGAGCATCCAAACATCTAACTGTATAAAAGAAAGACCAAAGTACTGCTTGTCTGTGACTCTGTAAATGGGCAAGAATATTTTTTCTAACCCAACTAGAAGTTAACCTGACCCTTATCTTTGAATTGCAACCACCACCTCGTTACAGCTAGCGTGGGCATCTATAGGAGCTTGTAGCGGAACAACGTGTGCGTAGGCAGTAATAGCAATACCTGCAAACAGGAAAGAATCTGTCTTAGGCAAATTTCAACACAGCGAAGCTTTGATAATATAAACAGCATACTTCTTCGCGCTTTGACATTTTCCAGAAAAATAGCTATACTGAAATATGATTATAGAAGTTGTCTAGAAATCCAGAGAAGGATCCTACCATTTGGAGATGACTACACACATGCTTTTCCTTAAATATGCCTTGCTCTTTGAATGACCAAATAGTCATTTCCAAGGTTATGTACTCGATTACTACAGTGCGCTAGTGTAACAAACACCTACCCCGGCCAGCAATCCTAAATAATCTAATAATAGCTATCAGAGCATGTCTTTTCTAATGTGCTTCTTGTGCAAAATGTTAGGGTGGAATCTACTGAAGGGAGTATACCACAAAGGGAGGTATATATGAACAACAGGGCAAAATAAGAACCGGCGTACCTGTGTTGACATGGAAGAGCAATAAAAGGAATGCTAGGACGGGACCGACGTATAGGACAATCTGCTTCAACGCCAGAAGAACCTGCTGACTTATCTTTGGAGAAGGGGAGAAGGAACTTCTTTACTGAGGACGAGTTTAAGAGGGGAAGAAGAAAAAGCAACATTTCCTGAACAATTAAGCAGCGTCAGGCATCACTTCAAGTTCAACTAATATCTACAGACAGTACATCAAAATAAAGTTCTGTTGAATAACAAGACACCTGATTGGGAGCTTTCCGTCGTCTTTGCGAGAGCGTCCACCGGCCAACGGCACCAACTTCGGTGACTCACTCTGACTCTGTTCCTGTCTTCCTGCTCCTTGCCTTCTTTTCTTATACGGAGGTAAGAAACTGGCCCCAAGCAACTAAGGCCCACCTAATCAATATTTGCTTATCTCCCAATCTTTATTCTTACTTCTTTAGATTTGGCATTTAGGAATCCCATACGGTGTATCACTCATGTTTAATATAACATTGATTTTTCTAAAATTCTAAAATTAGTATGGCCTAAAATTTTTTAATTACTTACTGCTTTTCCAAATATACACTGAAGTCATGTCACCCAAAAAGGATGCATCTAAAAGTGAGAAAAGAAAAAAAAGAACAAAAGGATAGAGGTCCCTAATGCCCTAGGCAAGATTAAATGGTTTTGCAACTTTATGTATCGAGAAGAAATTATTACATGAAATTGTTATTTAGGCCATCGTCGATGACTTGAAATTGTTATTGAGACCATCATCAGTGACTTCACATCAATAAATGCTAGAAAAAAAATTCTTAAGGTATGATGTATAACTTGTTTCATAAGAATATTTTTTGATACGCATTGTATTGAAGGGCTCATATTAGTAGCTGATCGAAGAAGCTAAGGTTTCCATTCTGCTTCCATCATCGTTGGCTTGTGTGTGTGTGTGCTTGCATCTGTTATGTGCGAGTGTTTGTGTTTGCTTATTCTGAAGTGGTGTGCCTCCAATATTTATGTGTGCGTGTGACTTAGCTGTTGAGCAAAACAGAGCTTCTAATCTGTGACTCTGCTTAAGTGTATCGATTTGGATTTCCTTGACTCTTGTGAACTTGTGTACGGCCTTGCTGTACAAAAGCAGAGGCAGCATGCTGATGCTTGACTGCCTCTGTACTGTGAGCATACTGGCCTTTGTTGCCCATGCATGCCCATGGATTTGGTTGTGTGTACTGCGTGGCCTCCCTCTAGAGTCTGGACCATGTGGTGTGGTTGGCTCCATGGATATAATAAGTGTGATATCTGGCTTGTTATGTGAGTTCCTTTTGTGCGCTACATGTTTATCATCATCTCACTGAATGTCCCAAGTGACAGGGTCAGATGTTTCATATATCTCTGGCATGCATAGATGGTGGCTAGCAGCGGCGGACCAAGAAACGAAGCAAGAGGGGGCTAAATAATTTTTTTTCGCGACCGGGTCTTTTACCCGTTTTTCATTAAGAGGAAAGAGCCACAAGAAAGGCCAAGTCGCGGTTACAAAGGGGCTCACAAGTAATCCAGGGATTATTGGCAAAGCCCCAGAAACAAGAAAACAAAAACACAATAAAGCAAGAGTACATAGGAAGGGGACAACCCCGCCTCAAAACGCACCAACTAACTAACTATGCCTGCAAAATAGAATTACATCCACACAAAGGTTGCCAGGATGGTGTAGATCATCCCCAGTGACCAGGTAGCCACTGCGGGGTATAGGCGACAACAACAACCGCGCTCACCAACGGCCAGGTAGCCGCTGCGAGCAAGAGCACCCACGACCAGGTAGCCATTGCGCAGAAGAGCCAAACATCCGCCAATCGGCCAGGTAGCCGCTGCGGGGAAGAACGACGACGACGGCACCAATCTCCTGGCAAACCAATGTGAAGACGACGGCGTGGCACATACAGGCACAGTGAAAGGGGCTACTCCGACCAAAGCACCGACACGACCGAGGCCTGCCGAGACGGACTGAGCTTCGACGGCACCTTCAGGAAGGGGAATGACGCTGGCGCACCACTGCCGCCGGCCCGAGCAAGCCGGGCAAGGGTTTTCACCCCTGAATTTGAACGTCCATCCAGACATGCCACCCGAGACCCCAGCAACACCGGAAACGCACGGCGCGACGGAGGCACCGAGTGGCAGGCGCCACCCCCAATGTCTCCTGTAGGATTGAGGTCTTCAGCGATGCCCCCTGGAGGGTAGAGACGCATGTGCGCCACCATCACTGGCCCATTCATTGCCGGCAACGAGGGCGGGGTTTTCACCCGACTTCACCTGCGGGACACGCCGGACCAAGGCTGCAGCAGGCCGAGGCGCTGTGGATCCTGCCAACCAGCCATAGAGGGGAGTGCTGGGGGAGCAGGGGCCACCACGGCCTCCACCGGCAGACGTGTGGGCCCCAGCAAGCTGGGGGAAGCCAGCCCAGGCCCCAGTTCCGGCGGGTCGCGCTGGCCAGGACCCACTGCCGGGAGGAGGCAGCATGGCCGGGGGAAGCCAGATCCAAAGCCCCCGGCCCCGAATCCGGCCGCCCGCACGGGCCCCGGCGCGGAGGCCCGCCATGGAAGGCAGTCGGGCCGCCGGCGACCGGCGCGGAGGGGAGAGGGGGCACGACGCCCCAGACGGCCGGATCCACCCCGCACGGGGGCAGATCGGCCGGCCGACGCCACATACCGCTGCCGGAGAGCCGAGGGAGCCCCGCATGGGGCCCGGCGTGGAGGTCCGCCATGGAGAGCCGGGCCGCCGGCAACCGGCGTGGAGGAGAAGGGGATGGGGTCACGGTGCCCCGGGCGGCCGGATCCAACCCGCACGGGGGCAGATCAGGCCGGCCGCCGCCGTATCCCGCAGCCAGAGAGCCGCCAGGAGACAGTTGGAGGTGAGGGGAGAGGTGGTGGGGGCCGGGCGGGTGGGAGGGAGAAGGGGGGAGGCGCCGGGACGACCCGTTTTTAGGCCGCCGAGGCTGGCCGCCGCCGCCGCACGCCTAGGGCGACGGCGGCGGCCGGTGAGCTCGCCGGTGAGTGGGTGGCGGCGCTAGAGGGGAGCACCCGCCCGAGCCGCCCCTGGGGAGCGACGCGGGGGGAGCGAGCCTCCTGGTTGATGGTGTGACCTGAAGATGAAGCTCCTCTGAGGGGGCTAAATAATAGTGGGCTAGAACTCATATTAGTGGCGCAGCAATAGATATAGATATGACAATGAATGGAAATGATAATATCAATTCAAAATACTCGTACGTACAAATAGAGACCATCCATAATTTCACACCATCTTGATCGGCATTTTTAATTCCACATTAAAATTTTAAATATGTCGTAGCTGAAGAAACCAAATAACATTACGAACTGAAATAAAACAAATATAGTGCATGCCATTCATTTCTTGGGCCATCACAGGGCAAATTTAAAATACAGTTCTTAAGGCTTTTTAGAATTTTTTTCATCATCAAAGGATGCATATTTAAGCTAAAAAGTGGTAAGGCTGCAGTCTGCAGATGGGGCAGCCAACGGCAGTGCGGCCGGTTGGAGTGTTAAGGCTGCAGTCTGCAGATGGGGCAGCCAACAGCAGTGGCGCGGAGCTGTGGATCTTGGGCGCCTCGGCGGCCTCGTCGTGACGCCATTGACGGGAACGGGGAAGGAATCAGAGGGGCGTCGCGAGCCGCAAGCGGGCTGGTATTGGCGGGCTTTTCTGGGCTGCTGAAGACCTACTCCTAGAAAATTTGGGCGTCGCCCCGGGCTGTAGCCCCCAGCCCAGGGCCCATGCATGTCCACCCACACTGTCTTGTATTTTTTTAAAAAAAATAAAAACTCACTGTCTGGGCAGTTTTCAAACAGCAGAAAAAATATGACACTTCAAAGACATCAGAGGCTTCCACCGCTTGCAACTACTAGGGCTGAGAGACTGACACCGCTGCACAACAAATGATTTTGCGAGGCGTGCCCATTTATCAACATAGGTGGTCATAAAATCCAAACGCCTAAAATATCCGGCGATTAACGGAGGCAGCAGTTTAAATTTTATGAAGGCACCAAAAAATAGTCAAATTTAAGTCATTCTCGAAGAACTTTTATTAATAAAGCAAGCCACGACAAAAGAAATAATATTTTGCACAAAAATTTGAATAAGATGAGTTGTCAAACTTTGTGTCAAAAAAATTAAATAACTTACAATTTGGGATGGAGGAAGTATGTTGAAATGCAAACATTCCTTCACCTCTCTCTAGACGTGTTCATCAATTATTTACCACATTGTGAAAAAGCACTCCATTCAATAGGAATGAAATTCTCACCAATAGCGACCAAACTCTCAACAAAATTATTCACCTGCCTAAATATATCTAGCTATCCTATATTGATGCCTTTCATTTAAAAAGACTGAACTGAACGCTTTGTTTCAACCTACCAACTAAACAAATGAACATAGTCCACATAGTCATTTTTTCTTTCTATCGCTGACCCACAGCAATCAGAAATACATGATTTTTTCTAACACTCACAACAACATCGTATCTTATGAAAGACTAGTATAATGCCCGTGCTAACGCTACGGCTCTATCTTGAGGATGCACATTAAAACAACTAATGATTTTTCATATATGGTTTAACTTTTCACAATTGTATTTGAGACGCATACTATCCAGAAAACACTTTTGCACAAAAACACATTGAGGGTAGAATCAGCAAGAATAGTAAAGAAGTAAGAACTAGGATCGGTTCAGATGGAGGGCAGTTTATTTAGAGAACATAATTCAGTTACAGATTTCTTGTCCTTCTCTCAGCACACCTTTAGGTATCTATACTACTCTATTTCATGGCCTCAAGCCCAAGATCGATACAAGCGTCTAGAGTTCAGACTCCCTCCTCACGGGCCATCAGCCACGCTCTGCTCCTGCCTTCCTATGCTTTCAGAGCAGCCAGAAGTTTGGAACCCAAACATCATATAAGTGACAGGTAAGACTAATTATGAAATGCAGTGTCACCAGGCACCAGCCAGAAGAACGTGGATGCAATAGAAAATAAATACCATATAAGACGAATGGAATCTATATTTTGAATGAAAAAACAAATATCGCTAGAAATCTCTGAAAATGAAATTGTGATTATGAAAATAGAGAAACTGAGGTCTAGTAAATTTGCTACTTTAGATTCAGTTTCATAAATTCTGAAGACTTGACTGAAAGCGTGTCCATTTCCACGTACTGACGAATCACAAGGTTGATCTAAACTCTGATCATTCAACACCTTAGAAAGCAGTGGGGCTATATCATCTAATTGTTTCCCATCCTCATTCTTGAAAGGCAGTGCTGGGCATTTTCTGGCGGAGTCAACATATATTGGAGGAATAAACCATGTGTTCGCATGGAATACAATCATCCATATGGCAAAATTCCCAAAATGCAGATACAAAGAAGGTTATTCTCACCAAAAGTTCTCGAACCACATCATTCAGTTTAGCATTCAGTATAATAAAATAAAAAAACAGTGGCACGCATATTCACTATTATAACCTTATTGGTTGCACAGTTGAAGTATGAAGCAAAACCAATCAACTGAAAATGGGTGAAGAAAAGAAAAAAGAAAAAAGCAATCATTCCCCACTACTGGAATCAATGAACTGAACAATGTAAAGATTGACAAATGTGGAGCTGAGGCACGGCGCTGAAGGGAAACCCTAGACTGATGTTTCACACTACTTACCTGCTGTAACTCTCAGATTGATAAATGTCAGATTACTTTTCTAAAACTCGTAGCCATGGCTGAACCATGTGTCATCATACTTATCTAATACTCAGCCATAGTATTAGTTACTGCACGGTTTTAAAATTTCATGCTTTGTAAGCAGGGAGTAGCAGAAAAATAGTATAATTATGTATTGTTCATAGAAGGACAAAAAATGACCACTTACCTCCTGATAATTTTTTAGTGTGCACCTACCACCAATCTTTATTTTGGTGATATGCCAGTCCTGTAAGCAAAGCCAGAGAGTGTATTGTCATTATTGGCATTCTATAAGTAAAAACATTTTAATTTGTACCACATTTGATAGGTGGATTGAATTAAAGGGAACAAAGATTTGTTTCGTTCCATCCCCATCTCACAACAAAGAATTTGTGGCTGTACTATTCCCATTACTGACTTCAAGGAGTGGGGAATCCATCAAAATTCAAACACATAACAAAGCATCTGAATCTCATCATTCGACATAGGACTGACATGGTGTTTGAAAGATGTTAAGGTGTTGAATAATCGAAATGTTAACTGTGGAAACGGTAACAGAAGAGAAGACATACCTACCACTGCAAGATGGAGTCCGCTGGATCTTGTGCCCCGGCTGGAAGATGCTCTGCCGGCTGCGCACCTGCCTGGAGGACTGTTGGCTCCTAGACCACTCACCACGCTGCTCAACACTGAAAATGATTTAAGAGCAGATTACAGTTTAAGGTACGGTTTGGGTGCTCGGATTCGCACGGCAGGCAAGAAGCCAAGGTCAAGAATTAGAGAAACCCTACTATCATTTGACCAGACCAAGTACGTTGGAGACTGCGTGTGTGCCGGATCACAGTAAACGAAATTGAACAGGTTGCAGACCTTACTACAGGCATAGTCTGCTTACCTTTGTAACTTCTTCACAAGGAGCCGCTGCAGAGATGAGTTGAGTATCTCTTTTTCCTAAAAGATTACTGAAAGTGTATAGTTCGGTAAACGAAATGCACTCAGACTGAAACATGGACTAAAGAACCCCTAAAGATTTGATTTCTAAATATCTTGTGCATGTAAGTTTGTTCTGTCAGAAATCCAAAGAGATTACAAGCAATGCAAGCATTTAAGACACTGAGAATTACAACAGCACTATCTCCTACAAAAACAATAAGAACCGGAAAGGTTTCATATAAGCCTAGGAGGATCAGGGCTTCAACTCTTGGAACTGAAAGATGCTTCACAGTTCATATATGAAGTGCATGCCTGGGTCTAGGGCCAGCTGTTGCCTGGATATGGCGGTTCAGTCGTCCGGTGGCGGCCCCGCCTTGCTGCGCCCAGGAAACGCACACACACAAGTGCCGACCATCAAATTTACCTGTTGGTGGATCACAGGACGTACCTGGCCAGTACGAGGATGCGGTTCACGCGATCAAGGTCGTCGTTATATGCTTCAAGGGGACACGACGCCTGCCACCACCGAAGGCCCCGCTCGGCTACGTCCTGCCCGGGATCGAGCTCGCGGCGAGGGCGACGCGTGCTGGGGAGACTGGAGTGAATTCCTGGCGAGGACGACATCCGTTTGAATATGATTGCAAAGAAAAAGGAAGGTGAGGAGAGAAAAAGGATCCGTGTGTGCCTTTGTAGAGAAAAAGGAAGGTGAGGAGAGAAGCCGCACAATTAACGGGAATCACACGGAATTAGACACGATAGGAATGGAGGAAGGATCGCACCGAGGCAGACCCGTGCCATTTGAATGTGATTAACGCACGATTAGGGAGGGGTGTGGGTGAGTTTGAGTCTGACACGTGGATCCGATGTAAGGTCACAGGCTTCTTACGCCTTGAGAAGATTTGGTTAGGCTCACCCCTTTTGTCATGCAAATAGCATGCAACCGGATGGTAAATGTTGTGCGATGCTGATGTTATTTTGAAACTAGTAGCTGATAACCAGAACATATTTCTGCATACATGCCTTACCCAGTTCAGCTTCCTCGAACATCTCTTTACTAATTGGAAATCTGCATGTTCCCCTTATAAAAATGTTGAGACAAAACATTGTTCAAACTAATCACTCCAAAACCAGGCGGTTGAGTACTCTACGAACAGAGATATGCATCCTCTCCCCTCAGTGAGGGGGAGAGAGATGTGGTACCTCTGCTGTATTATCTGGTAGCTCCTTTACACTTCGTATATATTGCCTGCTTCCCATAAATTATCATGCGTCTGGCATGCATTATCTGCAAATGGAACAAGTTGTGAGCACAATTACCACGAAAGTGAGGCGTCTCCACCATGCCAATGTCTTCCCCCAATGCCTCCTGTCAGTCGTAGGCACCTTGTACACACAAACAGGAACTGATGAATTACGCAAGGGCCTTAAAAGTAAACTGGACTGTACATAATTATTACGACAATAATTCAAGCATATATGTTGTTTATTAAAAGCACGACATGTTTCTCTGCTCTGCAGCAGTGCATTCGAATTCGACCATGGATAAATTTCTATGCGACATCTCGTTTTTTAAAGTTGTATATATGTGCTGGTGAAACTTGCAGAAACCGCTTACTTTGACATCATGCTCTTGTTGCCTTATCCATGTAAAATAAAATTATGTATCTAAACGTTTCAGTTTTCAGTCCAAAAGCCTTGCTTTGAGTGCTGTAAGAACAAAGGTGTGCCTCCTCTGTTTTCCGCTCGTTCAATTGAATTCGATGGTCGATGGGTGCCCTATATATACCTTAGCTTATCTGCGATCTTTTGCTTTTGCTAGCTTAGATTCTTTTCAAAAGGTTTCTTTGCTGCTATTTGTTTTCAAACAGGATCGTTGGTACATCTCCCATCGTCCCTTCGTTTATATGTGCTAACTGGCCGGTGGGTCTGGACTCCCAACCGTGTCTATATGTATGCACTGATTTTGCCTGAGTAATACATTGAGTATTCCCCTATTCATACTCTTTCAATATGTAACTGTTTTTGTTCCTACTTAGGAGGAAAATGGAACTTACTGACAAGGTCCACAGCTAAACTCAGCCTCATACTTGGCATAGCTCTGGCACTTCGTTTTCCAAGAACATGGCTAAGGAACCTCATCATGCCAATTTGAACGGCACAGCCGGACCTCCTTGCCGGCTGCCAGCACATGGTGAAATCGGATTGGGGGCGGACAGAGCACATGACGAATCCGGATCGAGGGAGTAGGGGGTGGAGGTGCCGGCATTTTCACTCAGTCAGCCGGTTGCCACTGCTCCAAAATTGTCGCCGAGGCGGCATCTCCTTCGTCAATGGAGAAAAGGAACAACACCGAACAGAGAACAGGAGACGTGATTTACTTTTCGGATAAGGGCTGCTGGGCTTAGGTCTGGGTTGGGCAGTCTGCATCTGACTCGGACAGAAAATATTTAACTAGTATAATTGGTTGCTTCGAGATGTGTGCATTCTTTAGAAAGTGCCGGATTAGATGCCCATAAACAACAGTCACATTGAAGTGCAATATGTTAGAATGTAAACATGGTTGTATCTCTCTCAGATCTTTTTCTTTGGTACGTTATAAAAAAACAGGTCCAATAGGAATGAAATTCTCAGAGAAGTGACGAACCCACAGCAGAATTGATCAGCAACATAGATATAGATGTAGCTATCTTATTTTGATACCTTTCATTTGAAATGACCAAACTAAACACTCTGTTTCAATCTACCACCTAAACAAACCATGTTTGATCCACATGGAAATTTTTTTCTTTCTTGACCCACACCACTGAGAATTCTAACACCGACCGCGGAATCATATGTGATATGTGAAGAAAAGTGTCACATGTATTATGCTTAAGCTCTTCTGTTTTTGTCAAGGTAATAACATGCAACATTTGGATGGTAAATGTTGCGCGATGCCGCTGCAATTCAGAGACGAGTACCTGAATATATTTCAGCATAGTTGCCTTGTCTAGTTCAGCTTCCTCAAACATCTCTTGACTCATCGGAAATCTAGATGTTCTCTTTACAAAGATGTTAATACAAAACATTATTCAAACTGATCACCTCAAAACCAGGTTGTGGAGTACTCTACGAACAGAGATATGCCTCCTGCCTCACGTAGGGGGAGAGAGATGTGCTATCTCTGCTATATCTGGTGGCTCCTTTGCACTTCATATATGATCCCTGTTGTCCCATAACTCGTCATGCGTTTGACATGCATTACCTACAAATAGAACAAACTATGAGCACAATTACCATGACGGTGAGGCGTTGCACCATGCCAATTTCTTTCCTAGATCTATATGTCTGCTACAAATTAAATTCTTGTCAATAGGCATCTTGTACACACTGATTGGAACTGGTACATGGATTACGAAAGGACCTTAAACTAATTGGAATGTACATAATTATGACAATGCAAGCAGGGAAATGTAGATGTAGGGCCCCACCTAAGCATTCCATTCAGATGTGCTTCAGAGTTCCTGTGACACAATCTTTCCTTGAGCTGCCTTCTTCATTCCTTTTGGTCCAGCCAATACGCAACACTTGCCATTCAAATTCCCCGTTTCTTACTGATCAGCATGCGTGCAAAAGGAAGACCAGTATCAAACAACTTCAAACTGTGTTTCCTATTTTGCTTTTTCCCCAAGTCACCAGAATGAAGCATCATACCACTCCATCAACCCATATGCATCATGGTAAGTACAGGGCACGAAAAAACTGGGCTGACAAATTGTCAACATTCAATTTTGCAGAAAAAGCTTATTATGCATAATTACCCAATTCTGATGGAAAAGAACTTATTCTGTACAGAAGTTCTTAGAGTCACAATATTTCATTTTGTTTTGTAGCACTATTGGGCAGAACAACATTTGTTGATTTGTTCTTTGTTAATGGTGACACTAGAAACTTAGGGCCTATTTGGTTTCATGGGAGTGACTACTTTTAGTCCCTTTTAACCAAGCATGAAGGACTACTGGATGAACTTTTTGTCTCTTGTCCTCTAGTCCCTTGGGGGAGACTTTTCTTGGGACTTATGGCCTAAAAGGACAGCCCATTCCCCTCCGTGTCTCTTCTCCCTTGCAAGTCTTTCTCCTCACTTAGAGTCATGCTCCCCCACTGGCGCTCCCCCACCCGTGACACCAAGCTCTCCCACTGGGGGGAGCTGCACTCCACCACAACAGCTTAAGGAAAATATATAACCAGGGCATTGCAGTGATCATGCACAATACCTGTCATTCCAAGAGCTAGTTTTGCCCTATGGATATAACCCCATGGCCAGCTCTTTTAAGGGTGTTAGGGCCCAAGGAGTGTGCTAGTGAGCTGAGGACGATCATTTTAGGAAAATCTCGATGATTACTGTAGGTGCTTTGTGAAGTGTTTAGGGCTAGCTAGACCAAGCATGGCACTTGCTCTAGTCTTATGATTAGCATTTAATAATGAGGTTGCAAACTTTTTGGAAACTCGGTACTTGCCCAGACCACTATTGTACTCTAGGGTCTTTGTAATTGTCAGTGATGTGGACCCAGCGTACCTCATTGGATATTGGCTACTTAAATAGGAGCCCACAACCATCAGTGTGAGCGAAGATATACGAGGCTTAGCTGAATCGGGATACATCATCAAAGGACAAGTAATCTGTTGCATATATAGAGCATGGACATCGACATCTAGAAGATATGGTAGTAAATCTGTTATGATTTTCTTGTAACCAACTAGGAAACATATTTGCAAATTAATTGGGATTCATGTAACCCTATTTCTACTAGACTTTATTAGGAGGAGCAGGGAGCCACCAATAGTCATGAGCGCCCACCGCCCCTTGTAAACTTGAGCATACAAGATAAGAGATATCTTCTCAACTGGACGTAAGGTACCCCATATCTGAACAAGTATAAACCTGTGCCTGTTATGATAACCTTTTGATTCCCTCTGCGTGCTACGCTGACCTCCATTGTTGGAGCAAATACTTCTGACAACATTCTTGTGAGATCAGACCAACCACATCTTTGGCATGGCTACCTTGGATGTATTTCAGGAATGTGTGAGTTGTGGCATTTTTGCCCAAAACACAGTAGTGAAGACGATGCAGAATGGTCTAGGAGAAAGCCATCATGGAAACCCACATGCACATGGCGAAGGACCATTGGCAATCCATGGAGTTACTTGACTGGGAGCTTGGCCCTACGAGGGCATATCCTTCCGAGGGGCTCTAAACGATGACTAGGACGAAACGCGAGCTTGGGAAATACCATTGTCAATGGGAGTTTGCGTTCTCTGGCTCTCTAAGCTTCTGAACTTAATTGCTTCCTTGGTTGTGTGCTTTACATTTCGAGTCTAGATTGCTTGGTTAGTGACAGGACTAAAATCTAGGTTGCCAATCTCTTTTGCGGAACAGATTGTAACACTTAATAAGAAAACCTAATTGCACAGTTGGATAGATTTATTGCATAGCTTTTGACAAGTTGGAATTAGATGCCATTTTTGTTTTTAGAATGACTAATTTACCCTCACTTAGACGCTATGGTCCTTTCTAGGCATAATATTTAGACGAGATATGATCTTGCATCTCAAAAATTATGTGGGCTAGGCCCTCCGTTGCCCTCCTCCCCGAGGTCTCTGGAATGCTAATTTCGTAGTAGAGCTGCTTTTACAGTACAGATATGATGGTGGAGCAGAGCTGGATATGATGGAGCATATGTAGGTGTAAATAATATACCATTCCATCATAGTTCATGGAAACCACCTCATTTTTGACCAGGCGTAAAACAGGATAGTGTATCAAAGACCATGCCTAATGAAAGGACAGAAACATGCGAAAAAGACAGAATATAAAGAATTTGTAGCAACACCTTTTTTTAGGTGTGGCTCAGTCGGAAAACGCCTCATACAAATGGTTACCAAAATGAGCCGCGCTGGTGGTATTTTTCAGCTGCCCTGAACAAAAGGTTGTATTTTTAGGGGCGCCGGATAGTAAAAATGCCATACTTAAATTCCAATTTTTAAAATGACATCCGATGGAAAAACATCCAATGCAAAAGTTGTAGATCTTGGAAAGTTAAAAAACATTGTGGTTGGCAACATTTTTTTCATTTGAAATCATCTACCATGAATAACTACCTCTAAATTTACTATATTTAAAAAAATCAAATGACCTCGGATTGAGAAACGACCAAAACCAAAGTCATAGATCCCAAAAAGTAATATGACTATATAGTTGGCAGCATTTTTCATTGAAATTTGGTTAGAGTCCCAAACTCTTATTTTAATTTTGGTTGAGCATAATGTGAGGACAAACAATATATGACATAGACATAAATGAGTATGGGATGGAGTGGTTGAAGGGAGTAACACACTAGGCTTCACTATATAGAACCCTAGCGGCTGCATGATTTTCACGTGAAACAATTGTGCAACTTGTGACTTGGCATGGCATGGGCGTTGGGCCTCTTGAGATTATTTTTTTCTTTTCTTTTTTTTTGTAGAGGCGCCGGCGTAGGGGCGGGTGGGCAAACAGCCCATACAATACCTCATGAATGGCCCCAACAAAGTCTTTGTGGTATAGTGATTTTGGCATCTGTGCGGTTGTGGGAAGAGTCTAGCAGCCTCTTCATCAATGGATTCCTCTTGCTATGTGCCCCCTTGCGCAAGTACACCGTCCAAAGTTGCGTTCGATTCCTCATTTGGGCTTATCTATGCCTTATTTGAAGATTATCTCTAGTAGCTCCCGCCACCATAGTGCTTAAGGAAAATCTCATTGATTAGTGTATGTGCTTTGTGAAGTGCTTAGGGATAGTTAGACCACGCATTTGAGGCTAGCTCTAGCCATAGGCCTAGTGTTTAGTGAGGTTTGCACACTTATTCAGAAAATTGGTGCTTGCACACATCACACTTGTACTCCATGGGATTTGTAGTCTTGTGAGATCACATACACCAACAACATTTTTGGCAATGGTCGCCAAGGGTGTACTTTAGGAATGTGAGAGTTGTGGTGTTTTCACTTGAAATATGATAGTGACGATATTGGGGGAGCGGTCCAGAAGAAAGCCATGGAGGAGACCCACATGCGTGAGAAATAACCGTAGGCGATCCACGTAGTTACCTCCTAGGGCATTGATGTAGATGTGGCCCAATCTTCTGATATATAGGTGTGATAACTTTGATTGGTGGAGAACTTGATGTTCATGATCTAAGCTTCAAAACCAAGTTTGATTCGGACCTCCAAAACTATTGCACCACTACTCATCGAAACACGACTAACCTTGCCGAGAAGGCATTCCTGGAAATGAATCGAGAACAGAAGCAAGAACGAGATAAACACAATCCGAAATTGCAAATATATATGAGGAGTATGAACATGGTATGCAGTTCATGTTTTGATTTGAAAGGACTAATCGACATAGGTGAACAAGATCAAGAATTGGATCCTGGTTCTGAGAAGTCGAACTTTGTGATATAAGTGTAGCAAACAAAGTCTGTTTCATGAAGAAAATAAGAACACAACAAACCCCAAACCCTAGCGACATGGACAATGGATAATTAAATATTCTTGGGTGTCATCAACCTTGAATGCGTCCGCTCATGATTTCTAACATAATACACTACCCAATTAACAGACCAAAAGATTGTGTCACAGTAGCCTTGTAAATTATGGACCCTGACTTATTTCAATGGTTCCTGTTGACTCAACATAAAATTTGAAGTGAAACCTTTGGTTATCTTATAAATTATCTTTTCATGCATATGTGGACTGTCGAAATAGAGTGTGTATGATTCCTAGGCGTTGGTTTTACCTAGGACAACTCCTAGAATCCGAGATGTACTGCAACTCGAGTTGGACTGGGCCCCATCATGATTTGAATGAGTTGGACGCCCATGCTAGTCCTCCTCATCTCGTCGGCTTGTATTTGAAGGAGCGATGTCCTCATTAGGCATCCCTCTGAGGAGTTCCAATGATGAGGACTAGGATAGAACGTGAGCTTGTTGATACCTCGGGAGAAATACTGTCATCAATGGGAGTTACATTTTCTAACTCTATAACTTTCGGCACTCAATTCTTCCATTGGCTGTCTGCCGTAGATGTAGCAATACTTAGCAAATCCTTGTTGCATATTTAATAGATTTATTGCATTGATTTTGATAAGTTGGAATTAGATGCCAATTTTAGTGTTTAGAAAGACTAATTTACCTCCCTCTCTTGCAGGTATAATATTTAGACAAGATACTCTCTTGCAAATAAAATTAGGTGTACTTGGCCCTCCCTTGACCCTTACCCACCTCCACCTGAATGCTAAATTCACAGCACACAGTGTAGTGGAGCTAGATTCTATGGAGCAAAGGCATTCCCATATGTATCTATCCTATATAGATCGGCTCTCATCCTATCCATCACACACTATGCCACTCAAGCATTATAGGGGTGGCTTGGCCAGCCACTCCTGTTCAAACGTGCTTACAAATGGGAGCTCCGTAGGGAATCTCCAAAAAAATAGCAAAACATTTTTTTTAATTCGGGAAGGCCCTCAGCTGTCAACCGATTCCTGCCACTCTAACCACGCCACATTCGGAATTTGCAAAAAAATGGCAATTTTTTTTATTCGAGAAGGCCCTCACCGGTCACAGGTATTTTTCACACTTTGCATCAAATGGGATTCGAACCCTTCGAACCCAGACCACTCGCTCGTGCGGTGTCTCCCCTACCACTGCACATTACACTCACTTGTGTTTATATTTCATTTGGTTCCCCATATATTATACTAAACTGAGTGTAGTTTGAATATTTGAGACCCTAAATGAATTCAAATCAAAAAGTTGTCAACTACAAAATTTCATAACTTTTCGAGATCTACAATTTTTTTAGAGAGTTTCTCCTTTTGAGATCATTTAAAAAATTTGAATTTCAAATTTTAAAAATTCAAACGTAGTTTTACATGACAAGATGATTTCAATTCAAAAAGTTGTCAACTACAACGTTTCATAACTTTTCGAGATCTACCATTTTTGTTCGTAGAGTTTTCCATCTGAGGTTGTTTGAAAAATTCAAATTTTAGAATTTTGAAATTCAAATGTAGTTTTGAATGCCAAGATGATTTCAAATCAAAAAGTTGCTAACTACAAAGTTTCATTACTTCTCGAGATCTACAAAGTTTGTTTTGGTTGTTTCTCAATCCAAGGTAGTTTGAAAAATTCAAATTTCAAATTGGATAAATTCAAATGTAGATTTCCTTAACAAAATGAATTCGAATGAAAAAGTTTTTAAGTATAAAATTCTATAACTTGAGAAGATATACACAGTTTTATTTTGGTCATCTGGTAATTTTTTCATCTGACATGGTGGGTCTAACATTGTTCATAAATCTTATATATCTCTCATAGTTTCATAAACTATAAGAGAGATATGTAAGATTCGTGAATAATGTTACTCTCAATTTATTATATGGAAAAATAACCAATACAAAAACTATACATCTTGATGAGTTATACAATGTTATGTTCATGACTTCCTCAACCAAAATCGTTTGATGTTTTAAATCTTGTTTTAGTTTGTCATTTTTTAAATTCAAAATTTTAAATGTACACAATAAAATATGACCAAAAGAATAGCACTAAGAACATAATATTTTGATAGACCATGATTTTAGAAAATTTTAAGGAAAAAACCATCATATTTGGAATTAGTATGAGGGAGAAAAACTAGTTACAAGTTTCAGCCAGAGATTAAAAAGAGAAATATGTGTTCTTCAACAATTTCAAACCAAACTACAAACAATATTTTGAACCATCAAATGAATTTAAATAAAAAAGTACTTAACAACAAAGATTCATAACTCTTTGAGATCTATAATTTTTATTTTGGATATTTCTCTATCTAAGGTCATTTTGAAAAATTCAAATTTTAGTACTTTATTTTAAATATCTAGCGTCCATTTATAATGGCGTCTCAATATAGAGCCGCCCCTATAAATAGATTTGTAGTGACGGTTGGATATTGGGCCGCCCCAACAAATAGATAACCATTTGTAGGGGATGCTCATTATCGAATTGCCTCTATAGGAAAAATGGTGGTGTTCTTACAAATCATTTTTTACGTAATGACAATTCACAAAAACCACCACATTCTAGATAAAAGTTTATATATGCGCAAAATGAGATAGCGTATGAATGGCCATGCCTAACAAAAGTGCACAGACAGTCGAAAAAGAAGGAAAATCTGTTTGGGACAGGATATCGACATCAAAAAGCAAACACACACCATGCATCATTACCATCAAGTGAGTGAGGTCTTTGAATAATGCTCCGAGCACGCAAAGGTCATACATACAGCAATACGAATAAATCAAAGACATAATGTTAGGCTATGGTAACTAGGACTCTTCTCGTTTTTGTTCAAAATTTCTCTTTTTGGGAGAGCTATAAATACGGCCCTTTGGCGTCTTTCAAGTGCATCATGCATGCAGCATAGCGGCAAGCGTTCCTGCTTGCACTACTACGTAGCTAATTGTATATAGTATATATACCAAAAAAGAAATAAAAGTAGAAATAAAACCAGGCCACGAACAAGATGGCTAACATCTGGGCCACTGTGCGATGGTGGGATGAGTGGGAGATGCGCATCCTCTTCATCCACTGGTTTCTCCTGGTCCTGCTGTCAGCTATCCCCCTGTCACACCCTGTTAGAGATTGGACGATAACTTGGGGAATTTGGAGTTCGGGGACAGCAAGGGAATGGAAACAGAGAACAGAGTTTTGGACGGGGAATAGCAATTTGGGAGGAGTTTGGAGTCTATGAATTTCATGCCTTTAGAGTTTCATTACAACGTCTTATATAGATGGCGCGGATCAACCCGGTGAGGTTCCTCCTCTTTCACGTGACCACGCCATGCCCCTGTCTTCTTCCTTGACTCCTTCTAGGTTCCGCGAGCTCCTTTCCTTCTCCTTCCCAACTCGGGTGGCTATCGAAGGGCCCGGCCGGCTGGAGGGAGGCTGGCCGGCCTGGCGGTGGGGAAGGAGGTCGGGCGGCTTAGGGGCCCTAGTGGTGCCCGCGGCGGCCGGGCCAGGGAAGGGCGGGGGTGCCATGGCCGGAGCTCGCCAACCATGGTGGTTCTACGCCGGCGTGGATGCCTGGACAGGACGAGAGGGGGTATGCCTTTGGGGGAGGGGGTAGGGGGGAGAATATGGGGCCGCCCCGGAGCTAAGGTTTTGCGCAGTAGCGCGGCCGCCACCGGCCGCACAGCTCTGGCCGAACCCTAGCTCCACGGCGGTGGGGGCGGTGGGCGGTGGGGTAGTGGAGGTGGTGGAGGCGGGGGCGGGGCAGCGAGGGAGACGATGGGGCTGGGGAGGACCGGACCGAGCAGGAAGATGACCGAGGATGAAGACAATGCAAGGGCGCTGTGGGTGTTGCGTATGAGGATGAAGACGATGCAGAGAGAGAGGAGACGGATTTGGAAATTTGCATCGTATACCTCCCTAGGCGACACATATCTCAATTTCGTATACCTCCCTAGGCGACACATATCTCAAGATTCGAAATGTGCGGCTAAAAAACTGTCGTCCGGCGAAGTGTCGTTCGGAAAAACCAAACGCGAGTTCGGACTCTATCAATTTCATGCCTCCAGAGTTTCATTACAACGTCTTATATAGATGGCGCGGATCACCGACTCAGAGCACCTAGCTGGTACTCCTCATGAAACGCGACAACAAATTTGTGGTAACACGCCAAGCATGCGAGATAAATATAATAAAGCAAGGGCTTAGTACAGGCATCAAAGTAGGAGTTCGTAATGAAGCAAGCACACAAGAAAATAATAAAATACTACCAGCTCACCCAGACGATCGATGTGGAAAGTTCAGTTGTTGTTTGCCTCTCTTTGTGTAGCTGCTTCGTCGTGGTCTGGTATCTGAAGCTTGTCGGGCAGTGTCTTTCCCCCCTTGAGCGCGATGATGAAGGAGACAAATGAGAGGAACTCCCCGCCTTCGCCCAGGCTCTTGGCATGCAGGTAGCCCCTGCACATGCTGGCGGAATAGCAGAGCATGCCCAACCAGACGCGGTACATCACCTCCCAGCGCGTGTCTTCTGGCAGTTCCATGAGCTCAGCTGCAAGCACGCAGGCGTCGTGCAGGAGAGGGTACTCCGGTGTTGCATCCTCGATAAACTTGGCAACACGGAAGCCTTCGAGTGGCGGCTGCTGCCTGTCTAGGATGGAACTCGTGATCTCCATGGCTTCAAGGAACAGATGCTGCCTGGTACCGATCAGAAGCATCTCGGGCCGGGAGTAGAACAGGTGCGCCATGTAGTCAGATATGCCTACTGCGCAGTCACGGTGCAAAGATACCAGGTATGCGGTTTGTGTACTACTGCAGGACCATCGGAAGCAGAGGTCCGTGGCGATGTGCCAGCGGAGGACGCTCGTGTCGAATGGCAGACCACGCAGGCTCCCCGCCACCATACCTTGGGCGGCCTCACCAAATGTTCTCTCAAATGTTGACCAATTCAGCTTTCCCAGAGTCCAGTTCTTATCCCTTGTGGCGCTCCGGTAGCTGTCAAGGTCTAGCCCCATAAAAGATCTCTCAGAAGCTACCAAGTCTAGGAGAAGCATCCCCGCAACTTTCATGTACATATAATGACGGTCACTGTCAACTCTTAAGCCAACATTGCCGCAGTTGCAGGGGAGGCAGTTGAGCAGCCGGCGTACCCAGGACTTCCTGGACTCGAGAACCCCATCAATGAGATTGTGCCCGGGAAGCGTCTCGCACAACGCCGGGATTCCTGTCCAGGACAGCATACGACGCAGCAGGTTGCTTATGTGCAGTCCAAAGACATCCAGCACCGCGGTCAGGCATAGGACGACGTACGTCATCCTGACGTCGATGGCATTGAACTGCCTGTATGCCTGCTTGTCGCTTGTCGTGAAGAGCACGATGGCAGCAACGTGCAGGCATGGTACCAGCAATACATGGAAGGCCATGTACGCCGGAGTGGAGATCACGTTGCCTCTTGTGTAGACGAGCCCAAACGCCAACCTCATCAAGTGCTTCATGTTTTCCTCCCCGCCGGCCACCACACGCTCCGGAATACTGGCCATCGTCAGGTGCTGACGACTCGCCAGATCCGTGGCAGCAGCAAGCAATGACAAGTCAGAAAATATCATCTGGATCTTGTCTGATTCCGACAACATCGGGGAAGCACTGTCGGCATCGCCTTCGTCCTCTCCCAGCGAGCTCGTGGTGTGCGGCTTTTTCTTGCCGCATATACACATAATCATGTTCCGGATGTCCTCAGCCTTGAGCTCGGTGAGCAAGTACTCACAATATCCGGATGGCTTCTTTTTTCTCCCAGCAGCCTTCGAAGAGACGGCAACAAGACGGTTGATGCTTGCACTGCGCAGAGCCCACGGCTTCTCGCAGAAGCTGAGTATCCCAATGACGAAGAGCAGGATCGCCGACCACAGGAGCCTGCTGTCGCCGGAGGTTGGCCAAGTCTTGTAGAAGGAGTAGACGGCGACCGTGACCTGGGACACCAGGGCCACGGCCTGCCGTGTCCACAGCTCGTTCTCTTCGATGTTGAAAGCGGTGATCCCCTCCCGCCCACCAAGGTGGATGAGAATGATAGGGGCCCACAGCACCTCGATGGAGCTCGCCTTGTACCCCTCGTGGCAAGGGCTGCTCGCCTGCGCCTGCCGATTGAAGAGCGTCGCCAGCGCATAGATCGCCAGGGCATCGCTGCTGCCGTATGCCAGCATGACCAAGAGCCGAACTGGCCTTGGAATGGTGTACAGACGCAGCGGGGCAGACATCACGAGGAACCACCGGATGAAGAGGCTGCCAGACATGAGGATGCGCATCTGCCACTCATCCCACCATCGCACAGCGGCCAAGATGTTAGCCATCTGCTTGTTATTTAATTTGTGGCCTGGTTTTCTTTTTCTTTTCTCCTTTTTTTTTTGTACTGGATACGATCAGCAAAGTACAAGCAGGAGTGCTTGCCGCTATGCTGCTTGCACTTGGACGACGCCAAGGGCCTTATTTATAGCAGTCCAAAAAAGTGAAGATGAACAAAAACAACGAGAGTGCTTGTTGCCTCACCTTTGCGTGTGACAAGCAATATTCAAAGAACCCTGCTATGTGTTAGTAATGATGCATGTCCCCTGCTTTTACCCTTTGATTGACGACGAGGTGATCCCCTGTCCCAATCATTTCCACCCCTTCTTTTTGGCACATGTTTGTGCCCTTTCGCGAGGCATGGTCACTGATACGCTAGCTGGTTACGCCTAGATATGCTTTATCTAGGTACACGAGGAGAAGCTGCTGGCCAAGCGGGCCCAAACAGATCGAAGAGAATGAAGTAGCTAAATTGCATGGTTCGATTCCTAACTCAATTTAACATACAGAAATGCTAGTTGCACAAAACAACACATGCTAATCGATTGTGAAAACAGAGTCAAATTTGCTCACAACAACACATAAAACTCCAGTTATGTGTGTGTTTTGATCATCCCCTTCCCTATAGCTCTCCCACAATCATACCCTCGAGCATTGTTGGGTATTTTTTTTTTTTGACCGGCTCGGTAGGGGAATCACCGACCTATTTTTTTGCTTTTCAATTAAATGAAAGAACATAATGTACAACAGTTAAAAGGCATCCAGACCCAAAGGAAAAATGAAAAAGATTACGAGTAACTCTCTCTCTCCACATACTAAGTATTGCACTCCTATTAGGCCTACCCTTGGTGCAAACCAAGCCCAGTTCAGAAATGAAGTTTGCTTTCGGCTGATCATCTCTCTGCCCATTGTCGAAAATGATTTTATTTCTTGTCTAGATGAACCAACATGCCGTGATGACAATCTCTTTGAAGATTGGGCTCTGGAAATCTTCCCTGGCTTGCAGCATCATATCAAGAGAGGGCTGAGATTCAAGTTCGAATTAATAGGGATAGTGGACCAGCACTCTGTACTAAAAGGGCACTCAAAGAAGTGAAAACAGGTTTCCTCACAATTCAGTTTACAAAGGACACAGGTGTAGTCATCAAGTTGTTTGTTGTTCCTTCTCAGAATATTTCTTGTGTGTTTAACCTGTTTCTCAAAAGCAACTAGACGAAGAATTTGTGGTTACCCAGAGGTTGCTTGCTGCCCACATCCATTTGAACGGAGGTGAGTCTGGTGTGCAGGCTGTCAAGATTTTACAATCTTTTGTACTACTGATGTTAGATAACGTGTATATGCATGTAATGTGTGTGCGGTTGTAAAGTAGGGAAGTTGCGCAATCACACGATATGGTCAAGAGAGATTACGGGATCAAAGTTACACTATGCCAGAAAACCTTATCAGTGACGCGTCTAGAGGCTTATCCGTGACGCGCATGTCCAGTCAAGACGCGTCACTGGTAATGCTTATCAGCGACATGTCCAGCTATCACGCGTCACTAATAACATTTTCCTAGTGACGGGTGCAGCCAACACGCGTCACAGATAACTATTTCAGAAAACAAAAAAAAAACGATGATGCTACATATACGCAATGATCACACGTCAAACATGATCCTATATACACACACATCAGGCATGTACCACTATTTCAACAATCAATTCTTTACAAACTTTTGAGATACATGTTATCAGCCGTGGGCCATTGCCCATTGTTTACAAGGTACAATCAATGTTGTTGATCAGCTCAAAGACAAGAAAAACCACTTAATAATCCTAGAAGAGTAAAATCTTGTTTCCTCATCGCTCGATCATGAAAGATAGCATCTCTCTCTATGTTCTTGGAAGAGCACCTGTAAAGGAGTGAAAAGTGACCCCCTTCATCAAAAAAAGTTAAGTGACCCAAGACATACTGTGAGGTGACAATGCAATTATAAATATGGAAAGGTTCCATGGTTGACCACTAAACTGTACGACGATTCATGTGTATGGACCTTCAATTCTATTTGCATATTCACATACATCATGAAGAAACAAATATGAAAAGCATCACATGTTATATTATTATACCCATGGTTTTAGTGTCATGTTTTGTGCTCGACTCCTAGTCTGCAGCAATATAGAATTTCTTTCCAGCAAGATCAAGTTCCCTAACAACATTCGTATGTTATCATACAAGTAGAGATCCAAACTTTTTGAGTTTTTGTATTATCCTAATAAGGAATCTTTACTAGTGAAAGAACCCACAATTTCAGCATCCGGCATCCAGATAGGTGATGAGAAATACAGAACAACATGTTTTGCATAGACGAAATGAGATAGTACCTTGATCAGGAGCTGTGCTTGCAATTCTGGTACTGCAGCTTCAGCACGATCTTGGTGATGTTTAACTGTTGGTCTGAAAATGACAGCATTTGTTACATCCTAAACTGTGCACTCAACAGGGATTGTATTTATATAATTAGGTTTGCTAGATCTCACTCACTCAATGACCTATATGGATAAGAAAACAATTACACAGGTAAGTTCTGACTGAAACAATGGGTAATTGCCTGCCAATTAATTATATTCAGGTTTGACAGGACAGATAACTCAAATTGCTGGTTCGCATGATTTTCATTCTAACGATCTACACATCACATATCATGAACAGATTAGATATCAAATTAGTTCTAGTATTAAATTGTTAGGAGGTAGAAAACATGATTACTCTTATAAATTAAATAACTCAAGTTCATCTTTAATAATCTGATGAACAATATTGCAAATAAAAAGGAGTGACTACAAGGGCATGCTACATTGCTTAGATTTGTGATGTAATTCGTTGCTCACATACTCAACAATTGCGTAGAGGATACTTCACTGATAACATCAGAACACAACAACCATATATCTATGGTTCAGGACCAAGCTAATAAAGTCGGAAAATATAGAAAATACTTTACAACCAGATAATGTAGTACCTGTCCAAGAATTACTAGTGACTAAATCATTAAAGCTTGAAATGTGGCCGCAAATATTTTGCCGCTCATCATCAAGAATGCAAGAATAAATTGCAGTAAGTAATAAATTTATGGTAACACAGTGATCAGCTCTTGAAATAAAAAACCAACCAGTCAGCTCCGCAGGTTATGTCAAATCAATGTATCTGTATAGATTTTTATTTTGGTACAGTATTATAGATAAAATTGTACAGAGAAATCTTTTATCAGTAATCTGGATAAACTTTGCCAGTTATTTCTTTCTCTAAAATACTACATAGGCAACATTATCGAGCAAAATTACATTAATGAATGAACTACTATTCAGAGATGGATATTTTCTGTAATGTAGAACTATTTTATTAGGTAAAACAAGCAGATCTCTCGGATTCACATGGGAAATATTAGGCACTATCTATTCAGTTCAGCTATATAGCATTTGCACTTGCTATTCAGATTAGGAAAAGACACTGATCTGACAGATTTAGGCAAATATTAAAATGAAGCACAGCATCCAAGTATAGCAAGGGCAGATTAATGAGACATTGGAGAATATCACACGCAAACGGATCCATGGAGATTCCATGTCCTAGAAGGAAGATGAAAAGGGAGAAGTGTTAGGGTTTGGGGTACCTAGTGACGGATTCTGCCGCCATTGGAGGAGCAGCCATGGATCCTAATGACCTGACATGAGCCTCCATGGATCCCGTCGACCTTGCACGAGCAGCCATGGATCTAGCCACCCTAGCCCCAGCCGCTGACTGTGTGGCGCCCCTGCCGCAACGGACGCCGAACCCTAGCGCCGCCGCCACCTGAGGGGCAACAACTCAAGGGAAAACTTGAGGGCAGGTGAGCCGCTGCTGCGTTGTCACCAGGCGCAGGGCATCCATAGCTCCCCACTTCTTCCAGATCTGGAGAGGAGAGGAGAGGAATGGGAAGGGGAGGGTCCGTATCGGAAGAGCTAGAGGAACCAAGGAAGGAGACAGAGATGGGAGATGGGACTCTGGACTGGGAGTTCGGGAGTTCGGGTGTCCGCTGGACTGGATGCGAGCCTTCCTCTCTCAACTACGTTTCATAAAAATTTCGGGTCCGGGGCAGCTCATGTGTGACGCGTCCTACGTACCCGCGTCAATGTGTCAGATACGGTGCATCAAGGTGACGCATTTTGATGAGACACGTCGCTCTTAGGCCTATTCACTGCCCTGGAACAATGTATGGGTGACGCGCTATGAATATGCACATAGCAAATCTCACACTTGTGACGCGTTTTCTTTCTAAGTCACTAATAGAGACGTCACAGATAAGCATTAATTTCTGGCATAGTGTTAGTGTAAATAGGATATTATGGATGGATGCATGTGATGCATATGTATGGATGGATGCATGTGTAACAACTATATTGGGTGATTGCCGCAACTCCTTCTATATGTAAGCCACGGACGGGGCTGTTCCGTTCACAACAATTAACACGCATGCCCAAGATAGGGTACGGCGTTTCTCCTACGCGCCTCTAATTATTTTCAACTGAAACTAGAGTTCCCCCATATCTAGGTTTGTTGTGAGTTGTGAAATGGAAGTCTGATCCAATAAACCTTTTGCCAGTATATGTGAGTGATTGTAACACCCCAGGCGCCACAAAATCCTAAGATATCACTAAACGTCCCTTCCCTCATGCCAGAGTACAAAACTCGGCAAACAAAAACCTCACATCAAAGTAAAGCACGGAAGTTACAACAAGGACAAAACTATATAATTAAGTAAAGTTCCAACTTAAAGGTTTTCATTAAAGTTTATTACATCAAGGCAAGAGTGACATTATTATCACTAAGTGTGGTGAATCATTAAAGATGTGCCGCTAATCCCCTTCCCTTCTTAGCAAGTGTCAACTACCTGTATTGAGTAAAGCAAGGGTTAAGATGAAACATCTTAGCAAGCAAATTTGTTTTGACAAGCTATTTAAACTATAAGCTGAATTAAACATCAATTTAACATGGAGTTTTCAATGGACATAATATCATAGAGAGCTTCATAATAACATGGACAAAATCTTTTCAATAATATACTTCTCGTGAATGCATATGAATGCAACGCAAATGTCTCCTGTCTTCACACCCAACAAGGTGTGGAGCTGCATCCCATGATGTGTATTGGTATAGTCGTAACCATAGGTAAAGACATAGCTTCCAATGCCAATGAATGATGCAATGCACTTGGCATACTGTAATAAAATTCATATACCACCAATGATACTTCAACTTCATCTTCAGGGTTGTGGGCTAGCCACAAAAAGTAATGTAGAATAATAACATCACCATGAATACTTAAATAATACCACCACCAAATAAGGTTGAATCTACCAAGATCATAAGTTTTAGATGTTAGTGGGATGACATTCTTATAGATAATAATAATAGGTGATGTATACAACAAGCCAAAACGGTAGTAAACCACCGCTACATTCACTTGCCTCTTAACTGAAGGAAATCAAAAGGACTCTGGCAATCCAAAGCACTACCACTTGTTTTAGAACAATGAACTCAGAACAAATATTCCAAATATCACTTGAAATCAGAAAACAAAGCGCTCCTACGTCCAAATAAACAGTCGGTGAAAGAAACCCCTCAAGCCCTTGCACAAACAGCAGCGGTGATGCTTGTATTTTATATACCAATCCATATATTAAGGCTATGATAGCAAACAAATACACTTTTGGAATCTACACAACAAGGCCTACGATTTCCATGAAGAACTTATATTTTACCATGCCTTCAAGATGACCTAAACTGCAGTTACAAACAGGCTTCAAAAACTATCTATCAATTGAGACAGCAGACTTCATATTTTTATAACTCAATATCCATTTGTCCAAAAATTATGAAATTTCACCAGTTCGGAAGTATTGGATGCTCTTGGCCGACATCCAATGCCCTCGGTTCTCCAGATCCGTGGCAGCAGCCAGCAGTGACAAGTCGGAAAGTATCATCTGGATTTTGTCTAATTCCGACAGTATGGGTGTCGCCGTGGCCTCGCTGTTGTCTGAGCTCGTCGTGGCCGTGTCACCTCTGTGCTCAACGACGACGAGGACGACGACACCTCTGTGCCATCGGTGCCGGTGAAGCAGCTGCAGCAGCTGCTGCATTTTCTTCCGACACACAGATATTATGTCATGAGAAGCCTTCATCTCGGTGAAGAGTGATTCCCATCTCGTCGGCTTCTTCCTAGTGCCAGCGGCCAGCGAAGAGATGGCCACCAGCCGGTTGATGCTCGCCCGGCGGAGAGCCCATGGCTTCTCGCTGAAGCCGAGGATGCCGATGATGAACAGCAGGATCGCCGACCACAGCAGCCTGCTATCGCCGGAGCTGGGCCACGTCTTGTAGAAGGCGTACAGGGCGACCGTGACCTGGGACACCAGCGTCACGGTCTGCCGCGTCCGTAGCTCGTTGTCCTCGATGTTGAAGGCGGTGATCTCCTCCCGCCCACCCAGATGGACCAGAAGGATGGGCACCCACAGCACCTCGATGGAGCTTGCCCTGTACCCGATGTGGCAAGGGCAGCTCGCCTTCGCCTGCCGGTTGAACAGGGTGGCTAGTGCGTAGATCGCCAGGGCGTCGCAGCTGAGGTACGCCAGCCAGATGCAGAACCGGAGGCAGCTCCGGATGGTGTACTTGCGCATATGGGCAGCTAGCAGGAGGAACAACTGGATGAAGAGGCTGCCAGAGATGAGGACGCGCATCTGCCACTCATCCCACCATCGCACAGCAGCCCAGATGTTAGCCATCTACCTAGCAGCTTGTTGTTGCTTCATAGAAAAATATAAACAAAGGTAGTGAAGGACCGGATATGGTGACCAGGAGGGGGTTGAATGGGAGCCTAAAATTTCTCTTGAAATATTTGGCCACCTGTTCCAAATTCAAACCCTAAGAAGTAAAATCTCTAAATCTAAAATACTCGCACCAACCGGTGATGGGAGTATCTAGATGAATTCTTTGAACCGAGAGAGATCCAACGCAACAAACGGTTTACGAATCGGAGTACGAACGACCAATCTGTGCATAAAACAAGGAATCACAGCTAGAGAAAATTCACTGAAAAATCAGCAGATAATTCGTTCATCCATCAGCACAGTATAGTGCTTGGCTATCTGTCCAGCAAGCAAACACAGAGAATAGCTGACCATAAAAATCAAGGAAAAATTACCAAACTGTGCACAAAACAAGGAATCACCGCTAGAGAAAATTCACTAAAAAAACAACAGATAATTCGTTCATCCATCAAGCACGATAGTGCTTGGCCATCTGTCCAGCAAGCAAACACAGAAAATAGCTGACTATAAAAATTAAGGAAAAATTCCAAGAAAAATAGTGAAGAAGAACATGAACTCGAGATCTAAAATCAAGACACCATGATTGAACACAAGAAGCAAAAGAGAGCTCAGACTGTCTGCTGTATACACCTACTGACTGTCCGAGATCTCGAAAACCACAAAAACAACTCAACAAAAATCAAGAAAAAAATCCAAGAAAAATAGTGAAGAAGAACAGGAACTCAAGATCCAAAATTAAGACACCATGATTGAACACAAGAGGCAAATGAGAGCTTAAACTGTCTGCTGTATACAACTGCTGACTGTACGAGATCTCAAAAGCCACAAAAAACAACTCAAGAATCACAGACACATGATTAAACCCGAAGGAAACAGCTGAGACTAGACGCTCAGCTTGCCACACACACTGGTTTGAGTACAAATCCAAGATTTGCAGACCTCTCTCTCACACAGCAACTAGAGGAAGAGAAATCCTAAAAGGAAAAATGAAAATGGAAGAGGTGAGGGGGAAGGGAGACCCTCATCCTTTATTTATAGGGGCAAGCCTATTTTACATTCCTTCTTTGCCCTTGGATACATGAAGAGCTAAACCACTTAGCCAGGGGTATAAGGGTCCAACTCAGGCTTCTCTTGATCCGACGGCCACCGCGCCTCCTTACCGGTAGCCTTGCTTCCAAGCAATCTCCCCGATGCGCCACGTGCCGTCCGTCCGCGCTGGACCACCCCGGTTTTGAGGCGCAAACCAGGAAAACCCGCCATCGATGGTTTTGAGGCGAAACCACGAAACCCTCCGCGAGTAGCGTAGCCCGTACGCGTCCCCGCCGTGTACACTTGTGCTTGTCGATGTCCCAGCTGTCAGCCACCACGGCTGACCGCCCGGTCCTCAGGTCCCTCGATCCAAGCCTCACGTCCGCCCTTCACCGCACCCGGTCCGTCAGCACGGCACGCCCTACTTGATCTTCACCAACCGTCGACCACCGTCTCCAAGCTTGATACTGCAAACAACACAAGCCAAGAGACACCATTGTTTGACACGAACCGCGTGCCATCGGTTAGCAGAAACACACGCACACACGCCATTGTGTTGGCACGTTGACAATCACTCATCACAAAAAGTCCACACTATGGTGTTGACACTAGATACGCACACGAAAGAATCAAAGAGAAATAATCCGCAAGCGCACGGATATCGGTGAGCACTTCACCCGGAGATAAATCCCGAGTATCGTATTTGTTTTTATCCGCTAAGAGAAAACGTGCAATAGACTAACCCGATCTTTACTACTACCCCTGGGCCGCTAGTCAAGTGAGAATTATGCGATATAGAGAGAACTCCTTCGTCGCCTCTTCTAACCTATGGCAAGCTTTGAGACTATTGTTCTAAGGGGGTACCCGAGGAATAGACACCACGAGAGGATGCTAAACCGGGCACAAAGGACCTACCTTACCTACCAACGGGAAGTGGATTACAAAGGTAATAAAGGGATTGTCACTTCCCTCACTACTACCACGGTTCCGGCCGAATAGGAGCATCTACAAGTGAACCTAGCCTAAGCACCACGCTTATGCTAAAGAACGATTACTCTATTCCCAACGCGAAGCGAATAAAGTAAACTTGTAAACCAAAGAACAATAATAACAACGAACTTACTAGTATTAGAAGTTGAATTGCCGAATGATTCTCAAACCAAGCCTCGTGTTAGGAGACTTGATCCCGCAGGTACACCGGAGAGGAGACACCGACAGCCGGGCTTCCTCCAAATCTACCTCCACACTATACTCTCTCAATCTCTCTTGATACTAATACCCTATAGAGATAGATCCATTCGAGGGACCCTTCTCTATCTAACTCTCTCTCTCGGATTGAAGTCTTGAATGAATAGGAGAATGAATTAGGTTTCACCCGGGGGCCGGGCTCTGCTTATATAGCCCCCTAGGATTAACGACAGCCCTCGGATCAAACCGACCTAAATGGACGATAATTATTGATCTTCAAAGTCGGTGGAGGCGGGATCCGCGAGACTCCACCGATTGGTGGAGATGGGGGAGTCGGCCGACTCCCTCCCCGGTCGGCCGACCGGCCACAAGGTGCAGTGGGCCCTGTGTTTCGTGTGACGCCTTCTGGAGTCTTCTAGATTATACTTTTTTACCCGTTCGGTCTTTCTTTCTATGTAAACCCGACATGTGGGCCATCTTGGTTGATTTTCACTTTTGTCACCCCGCGAAAATAGATATTCACCAAAACTCGTGGAATTCACGCGGTGGTAACCCTATATCTATCAAGTATTTATAAATAGGTCCATTTGCATGCTAAGTTGACGGTTAATTTTATGAGTTAACGACCGTCAACAAACTCCCCCACACTTGTCTTTTACTCGTCTCGAGGAAAAAGGATGGATTACTTTAAGCATAGCCTCAAACCAAGACATCAACATTAGATTATCCCTGATCATACCTGTTCTGCGGGATTCAAAA
Organism: Themeda triandra; assembly: GCA_018135685.1. NCBI lineage: Eukaryota > Viridiplantae > Streptophyta > Magnoliopsida > Poales > Poaceae > Themeda > Themeda triandra. The sequence goes on along the minus strand of JAENPR010000796.1, from coordinate 176,631 downwards.
AGTGTCTATGTTGATGTCTATTAAGTGCAACTGAAATAAAGAGGGTTCCGCAAGCGCACAGAATATATCATCGTAGCATTTTAACCAGGAGTAATCCAGGTATCGTTATTTATAATTTTACCACTGGGAAGGGAATGCACTGGATAATGAGTGATGAGCAATGCACATGCGATAATGGAGAGCTTAACCTTGTCTCAGTATCGATCATCTCATACGGGGTAAGTGTCACATAAAATATAGGAATGAATGATAAATGACATAAGATAAATAAGAGCATTTAGCCACATAAAATAATAGTAATAAGCCATCTCAACTTAGCACTCTAAGCTTATAACACTAGCATGGACTAGGACGATCTAGGGTATAATCCTATGTTATTCTAACTACAAAGTCAAAGCATACAATGATTAGTGCAAGAACATCTAGCAATCATGGCGGGAAAAGGTTACATCTATGCATAGTGATATTACCGAGAGAAGACAAGAGACATAGCAATGACTTCAATGTAATAGGTTTGTTCCGCTAGACCTATACTCGGGAGAAGGGCTACAAAGGACTCAACAGATCGTCACTCCCGCGATCTACCTCACGATCCGGAATATAGGGTGCAATCGCGAGATAAATACGGTCTAGGCACCACGCCTACACAATATTTACCACTCACCCATCGATCTAATGAGCAAGCGCTATACGATCCTATGCATAAACATAATTCTAGTCCAACTATGCTAAACATATAATCAAAGTAAACTAAGAACAATATAATTGAGAACATAATCAAATAGAGCAAAGTCAAGTCGATATAATAGAATAGAATAAAGTACTACTCATAGTATCACGAACAATGATGAATATTACAAGAATGTAGAGGGGAATTACCAAGAACTCCGACGATCCGGACTCCAAGCTAGGCTTGATTCCCTCTAGATCTATTCCTATGTAGCTATGCTACTAAACTATGGAGCTCTAATTGAGATGGTGGCTCGGCTTCTACGAATTCGATGAGAGAATGAACTCTTGAATGAATTAGGGTTTCACCCGGGGGCCGGGGCTCAATATATAGCCCCCTAGGATGAACCACGGCCCTCGGATCAAACCGACCTAGATGGACGATAATTATTCATCCTCAAAGGCGGTGGATGCGAGGATCCGCGAGACTCAACGTGATTGGCCGGGTGGGGAGTCGGCCGACTCCCCCAGGGCGGCCGACCGCCCCCGCTGGGGCCCCCGCTTTCGGTGTTGCCTTCTACGGAGTCTTCTAGATTATACAATTTTACCCGTTCGGTCTTTATCTCTATGTAATCATGACATGTGGGCCTCCTTTGGTTCTCTTTCGATAACCTCCCGCAAAATAGACAATCACCAAAACTCGTGAAATTACATCGTGTAACCCCTATATCTAACAAGTGAACTCATATTAGTCCTTTCTCTTGCCGCGTTGACGTATAAAATTGATACTTAACGACCGTCAACAAACTCCCCAAGCTTACCTTTTGCTCGTCCCCGAGCAAAGATAGACTCGTGATGGATCGGGAGTTGCTACAATGCTTTCATTCCTCACAAGTACACATGCGTTCAAACAAGAACTTTCCTCCGGATTAGAGTGAACTATCCTGACTCAAAACTTACTCATATTACCTTTCACCATGGGGCTTGTAACCGTCACTTGGGTCTTGAGTAGTTGAAAGATAGAACGGTCAAGTCAAGCGCCATGTTTCTCGCTCTTTGATCAACTATTATCCCGGAGTTTTTAAAAAGTTTTGAAATAAAACTCAGAGTTCCTTGTATGAACCTTTCAAGTCTCTCATTTGTGGTATTTCTGGATCCTTTCTAAGGCATGAGTAGTGTATGCCTTCTCTCTTCTCTCAGAATATGTGGTATTTATGGAACTAAGGCATAGTGGAAAGTGCCTTCTCTCTCTCACCCTACTTTCTAATAGGCTTATGTGGAGCTCATAGGTGGGGAGACACTCAAACTCACTTGCATATATTGCACGTTAAGACATGGATCCAATAGGAACTAAAATAATAATAAAGTCATATGTGCATGTGAATGAGGAAATGAATGATAAGGTGATGATGGGATGACGATGATAAGAAAATGATTATGAGGGGTACTCAACCGGTGAACATCTACTTCTACACTTGCTCCTTCGAGGATAACATGACACCCTTTATTTGGAAACCTTGAAACTTCTTGAATGGAAGGACTTGGCTACTCTTTCTTTTTCTTTCTTTCTTCTTTTCTCTTTTTTTTCTTTTTTTTTTTGGAGCAACCAATCCTCTGAAAATGAAACTTTAGCAATGGGGAGTGTATAACTTGAAATGATAATGACTGGAGCTTGTATGTAGGCAAATAGAACGGCGATGATTATTTCTAGATGTTCACTCCCAGGATAGGAATAGTACCTTTCTGGATGAAGTGAAATAAATGGCGTATATATATGTGGATGGATGGATGGATGGATGGATGCGTACTCCCAGGGTAGGAGCAGCATAAGTGCGTATCTCCAGAGTAGAGATAGCACGATATGTGGTGGACATGGATCTATATGTGGGTGGTACTTCTAGGGACAGAAGTAGCACAAAAATGAATGTAGTAGTCATAAAATGGGTGCATGCTTCTGAGGACAGAAGTAGCATAGATCAATGGATGGAGAGCACATAGTATTGACTTTAACTGCATGACTGATTCCTTATGGGTCCACAGCATAACCACACTCAATGCCTAGAAAGACTACACTCAAACCTACAATATGATCTATATAAACAGATGGGTTTTCCTAATCTAGTAAGCATGAATATATGGCTGTGGTAGGAATTTGAACTCTCATCATAAAGGAACTCATCATGCAGGAATTTAATATTTTCACAGATAAATTCTCCGAACTCTAGTATCTCTAGGAACAAGATGGACAAACTCAAAACCTTCCCATATCATACCCGTCAACCACCTAGACTTAGATCAAGTGTTTGCTACCCACAAGTTTCGGTTCGAGCAAATCTCCAATCTAAACAAGTTGTGTCCAAAACTCGGGAGAGTGCAAGGTTGAAAACTAGGTACTTGAAAGGAATTACGGCAGAGCAACTATTCATCATCTCCATGTAGAGTTTATTCTAGGGGATAACTTTTAAAGACAAACATTGCAAGAGCTCTCCAAAAGTAGAAAAGAATAAATAAGAAAATATTTCGGTTTCTATGGTTATGCATCTTTTTTAGTTGTTTTAACAAAGCATACTCTAATAAAGTATAAATAGGTAAGTTGGAAACACTTAGCTTGGTACACGGGGGATGCCCTCCCCAAGCCGGATGTTGACATAGTCTCACGATGTTGCCGAGGCACCGAAGACGTTCTAGTCCTCCAGGAGTGTTGTAGATAGTTGATGTTGGAGACAAAGATTCAATTGTCACGGCAAAGACACTCCGATAGGGGACTGGATGTCCTTCACGCTCGTTAGCTCTTCTTGATCCTTGATGTTCGCGAAGCTCAAATAGACAACAAAGCTTGTGGAACTAATTAAGTGTTAGTGATAAAACCTCTAGGCCTTGGTTGTCTAGAACTTTCCTAACTTAAAACTCATTCTAACAGATCACAAGAAATATTTTTATCTTTTTATTATTTAAGGAATGCGAGACGAGGGAAAGATAAATATGCCGAGAAATTATTTTTGTGCCACCACGGTGAATGGTTATCCACATGGGGCTTAAAGTTTTTCTCGGATGCAAATGCACAACATCTTTATTTTCTTTTCTAATGCGAGATGGTAAAGATGCAACTAAGGTGCAAGTAGAAAAATAAGGATGCTAAGGTAAAAAATGCAATGCTGGAAAAGTGATGCCGATAAATACCAAGTTACCTCTTGGCGCGGCGTTCGGTGGTTTTAAGTCCTCCGAACAGGGACTTATCATGTTTGCTCATTTTTCAAGGGGCCCATTGGCTGGCGCCTCTGATGACGTCGCCTCTTGTGTAGGAATTGATTCTGATTTTTCTTTTACCTTCCACACCTTCTTTGTTGGAGAGGGTGACCTTGAGGAGGAAGCTTCTTGGACCACTTGTTTCTCTTCTCGTTGGTAGCACCTCTTCGGTTCTTCTATAATGTTCTTATCTTCGTGGTACCGGTCTTCATATCTTGACACTTCTCCCACATAGTCGGCCCATCCATCGTAGTGATGTTCTTCTTGTTACGCGATGGGTACACCGCCTTCTCCTTGCTCTGTTCTTCTTGGGCTCTTCGGTGATTATATAATTATTGTTGAAGTAGCGGCGTACCTTCTCGGTGGGAAAGTGGAAGTGAATCTCTCCCCGTCCCAATATAGATGATAGCTTTGGTGGTGTTCAGGAATGGTCTTCCTAGGATGATTGGAGGATCGTAGTCATCTCCCATATCGATGACTAGGAAGTCGAGGGACATAATGGTCATCTATCTGGATGAGGACATCCTTCACTTCTCCTTCGACGAAGCGGAATGTCTCGATCCGCCATTTGTAGGCGTGCATAGGTGGGCTCCAAAGGCATAGTGCCATATAGATACTCATAAGTTACCTTGGCCATAATGTTGACGCCCGATCCGGTGTCACGATGCCTTTATTGAAAGAGCTTCGTTGATGGAGCATTGAATGGTTGGGACACTGGGTCATCCTTCTTGATCGACGTGGGGACCCGAGTAAGTGGTCATGCTCCTCGTGGACTGCAGTGACCATCCTCACTGTCTCCGTCTTCTTGGTCTTCTTATCTTTGTTCTTGCTCTTCTTAACTGGATTCTTCTTCTTCTCACCGCATTCGTTGATGAGGGTGTCTTGGGAACTGGCAGCTCTGTTCTTGAAGAAGAAGGTCTCTCTCTTGCCCTTGATATTGAAGATGATCTTGGCAAAGTGTTGGCATACATGATGGCTCCAAGCGGTGTTCAAGAATGGTCGTCCCGAATGATAGGGGACCTTTCATTACCGCCGTATCCACTACCACGAAGTCTCTGGAACATACGAGTTGCCTACTCGTACACATATATCTTCTAGTACTCCCAAAGGGACACGGAGTGACTGATCTCGCAGGCCGTAAGCACATAGTTGTGTATGTTAAGGGGCATCGAATAGCTTCTCATATATCACTCTTGGCATGATGTTGATGCTTGCACCGAAGTCACGATTGCCTCATTAAAGTTAGTACTTCCAATGGAGATCGGAATGATTGGTCTCCCGGATCGCCCTTCTTGATTGGCGAAGTTGAGTCTATCCATGACCCCTTCGATGGATCACTCCGCCTATCTTCTACATTGAATATATCAACAAGATTTGCGTCTCGAGCTCTTCGGGTTGTCCCGCGGTTTACCTTGGCCGGTGGAGGGAGCAAGGTTAACAAGCCAGTTGTACCCGCGACTCAAGTATCTTGTTGAAGCCGAGCGACTCTTGATGGCATTGGAAAAGCCATCCATTCTTCGTTGCCGAGTGTCTCTAGGACCTTATCACTTGATTTCAGCTTCTTGGACAGATTGTCCATCATCTTGCCTTGATTCAAGACTAACTCTCTCAAAGGCGGCCGGTTGTAATTATTGTAGGAGGAGTTGTTACCTTGATAGTTGCCCGAATAATTGCCCGAGTAGTTAGGCCTCTGCTGCCGATTCCAACCTTGATTCTCGCGAGGACGATAGTAATTATTGTTGTTGTTGTTGTTGAGGTAGTTCACGTCCTCCTTCACTACGCGCTTAGCACCCGTGTGCCCGCCTCTCCACACTCTTCACATGTCATGCGAGCATCATGTATATGCATGACTTCTTTCTTCTCTCGTGGCTCTCTCATCGAGCCTCTTCATTAGCAGATCCATTTTGGCGACAGCATGTCTACCTCCTTCACCTGGTGCATTCCTCCTCCTCTCTTGCAGTCTCCGCGTTCTTTCTTCACTCCAACCTTGGTTGGATGCCATCTTCTCCACAAGAGCCGTGGCCCGAGGAATAGTGAGTGATAAGAATGCACCTCCAGCGGCAGCATCCATCGTCTCATGTGTGTTGTTGCTAAGCCCATGGTAGAATGTCTCGCATAAGCGCCAATTCTCCATGCCATGATGAGGACACTCGAGGATGTAATCTTGAAAGCGCTCCCAAGCTTCGGGACAGTCTCATCATGGTGTTGCTGAAAGCTTGATATCTTCCCACGAAGAGCATTTGTCTTGCCCATGGGGAAGAATTTCGCCAAGAAATTGGTGGAACATAGTGCCCACGTAGTATTCTTCTCCTTATTGGCATAGAACCACCGCCGCTCTCCCAAGAGTGAGAATGGGAAGAGGCGAAGTAGTATAGCATCTCTGGGACATCCTTGATAGTGAATGTGCTACAAATCTCCGGGAAGTGTTGGAGATGAGCACTAGCATCTTCATGGGCCTTCCCACGAACTGGCTTGCTTGCACCATGTTGATCGGGCGGGCTTGAGCTCAAAAGCTCCTCGATGTCCGCACGGTCCAAGACGAATGTTGTCCGTAGTGGGAGCCGAGAACTCGCGGAGTAACTTATTCGCCATGGCTTCAAACGCTGGTGTCAAGTCTCGAACGAAAGGTTGACTTTACGCTTCCGACAAACTTCCAAGTTGAGTTGATGATGATGATTGATTGGTCTTCTTCAACTTGTTTCTCGCCTTCCCCGAATAAAGCTTCGGATTGTCAATATAATTATCGGAAGAATTGTCTTGATTACCCCCGCATAAGATACACAAGTAGACAAAACAAGGGTAATCCTGTAGAGATGGGTTAGTATGACAAAGACAACTCAATCACATTATCTAGTGCAATGCTGCTCATTATCCATTGGCTTTCAACCTTCCCCGCAACGGCGCCAAAAATGCTTGTTGATGTCTATTAAGTGCAACTGAAATAAAGAGGGTTCCGCAAGCGCCGATTTAATATATCATCGTAGCATTTTAACCGGGAGTAATCCAGGTATCGTTATTTATAATTTTACCACTGGGAAGGGAATGCACTAGATAATGAGTGATGAGCAATGCACATGCGATAATGGAGAGCTTAACCTTGTCTATATCGATCATCTCATACGGTAAGTGTCACATAAAATATAGGAATGAATGATAAATGACATAAGATAAATGAGAGCATTTAGCCACATAAAATAATAGTAATAAGCCATCTCAACTTAGCACTCTAAGCTTATAACACTAGCATGGACTAGGACGATCTAGGGTATAATCCTATGTTATTCTAACTACAAAGTCAAAGCATACAATGATTAGTGCAAGAACATCTAGCAATCATGGCGGGAAAAGGTTACATCTATGCATAGTGATATTACCGTAGAAGACAAGAGACATAGCAATGACTTCAATGTAATAGGTTTGTTCTCGCTAGACCTATACTCGAGAGAAGGGCTACAAAGGACTCAACAGACCGTCACTCCCGCGATCTACCTCACGATCCGGAATATAGGGTGCAATCGCAGATAAATACGGTCTAGGCACCACGCCTACACAATATTTACCACTCACCCATCGATCTAATGAGCAAGCGCTATACGATCCTATGCATAAACATAATTCTAGTCCAACTATGCTAAACATATAATCAAAGTAAACTAAGAACAATATAATTGAGAACATAATCAAATAGAGCAAAGTCAAGTCCGATATAATAGAATAGAATAAAGTACTACTCATAGTATCACGAACAATGATGAATATTACAAGAATGTAGAGGGAATTACCAAGAACTCCGACAGATCCGGACTCCAAGCTAGGCTTGATTCCCTCTAGATCTATTCCTATGTAGCTATGCTACTAAACTATGGAGCTCTAATTGAGATGGTGGCTCGGCTTCTCCGAATTCCGATGAGAGAATGAACTCTTGAATGAATTAGGGTTTCACCCGGGGCCGGGGCTCGAATATATAGCCCCCTAGGATGAACCACCCCTCGGATCAAACCGACCTAAATGGACGATAATTATTCATCCTCAAAGGCGGTGGAGGCAGGATCCGCGAGACTCAACGTGATTGGCTGGGGTGGGGAGTCGGCCGACTCCCCCCCTTGGGCGGCCGACTGGCCAGCCTGCCAGGTGGGCCCCCGCTTTCAGGTGTTGCCTTCTGGAGTCTTCTAGATTATACAATTTTACCCGTTCGGTCTTTATCTCTATGTAATCATGACATGTGGGCCTCCTTTGGTTCTCTTTCTGATAACCCCCTGCAGAAATAGACAATCACCAAAACTCGTGGAATTCTGTCAGTGTAACCCCTATATCTAACAAGTGAACTCATATTAGTCCTTTCTCTTGCTGCGTTGACGGTATAAAATTGATACTTAACGACCGTCAACAGTCTACCATTGAACTTTGGGAAGTTGAAAGATGGAACAGCGCGAAGTAGAGATCCTTCTTCTATCAATCCTGTTACTCGGAGGTTTTATAATATTTTTGCAAAGAAAACTTAGCTTACCCCTTCTCCATCATGTAGCACACTCGAATCACTCTTTGTATGTGGTATTTGTAGAACTCACCATTATGTATAGAGCACTCACATCTCTCAATGTATGTAGTATTTTTGGAACTCACTTGAGGCATGTAAGAGTACGCCTCCTATTCTACTAAGGCTTATGTGGAGCTTTAAGGTATTTCAAGGAATAGCATTTTTACCTCGTGCATATTGATTAGTCAAAAACGGGAACCAAGGAGAGGGGGACCTTACTCTAGATCAAGTGTGTGCAAGTGTGTGGAATATTTGGTGGCTAAATTGATGATAATAATGCTCCTTCCCTCTCTCGCACACTCTTCTCTTGAACATTGCTTTGCTTGATCTTCTCTTGAATAGCTCTTTGAGTTTCTTTGAACTTCCTTCTTGGGATCAGAATACTTTGGAGCTCATGGGCTATCTCTTTTCTCTTTCTTTCTCTCTTTTTTTTTTAACAACTATTTTTGCATAGCCCATGTCTCGATCTTGGACACAATAACTTTCTTGAACATGATGACGATGATGATCTTAACAATTGGATGATGATAACAATTCTTGGAGCATATAGAAATCCTAGAAAGTGTATGTATCCTCTCCCAAAGGTAGGAGATGGATGAATGGCGGAAAGCATGTTTTTGCGTACTCCCGTGTAGGAGCAAAGCAGATATATATGTGGGTGTAAGTGCACTTGATCATATGAGTAAGAGACCCTTCTCTAAGGCTCTAATACCGCCAAGACTATTCTCAACACAAATAAAAAGCTTATGTGCTGATCTTATAGAATTTTGTCGACGAGGCTCTATAGGCATTTATAACCACAGAGGAGAAGTATAGCTAATCATTTTAAGATTTTCGAAAAGAAATTCTCCAAGCAACTAGACATCAAGAAATCAGGTTCTCATGGTCCATGCTATATCACTGTCCTCAACAACTTAAGTAAAACGGGTCCCTATAAAATACGTTCCCAACAGCAACAGGGATTCCCAGGAATTATCATGGTGTGAGTCTATCTTGGGGTCATGATTGAAATAATCTACCTTCTCAATATATATAGCAAGTGATTTTAATTTCAAAGTGTTCCCCAAATGAATCGGAAAAACGTGATCGGTAAAAAAAAATTTGGAACGTAGGGAAGCAAACCTGATCGTGGACGAAAGCTGGAGCCAAATGGGCCCAGCCCATGGGCGGCCGACTCCATATATGGGTCGGCCGACTCTAGCAGGTGGCCCCTCGGGGTCCGCTTCGTCGTGCGTGATCTTTTCGTCGTATGTTCTCAAATATTTTTGCTGGTTCGCTGATATCCGTTAGTTTCATCGTCGGTTGCCTCCCCCACACTAGATTCCTCACATTATCTTCATTCACAACAAGGTGGAGACAAAAGAGGCAACACATATGCAATAATAGATATAACTAAAAACTTTATTTCATCTTCATTAAGGCCTGGATTACAAGTATTGAAAGGAACTAAGATCGAACTAAACTTTAACTAAGCACTCTTGCAAACTAAAACTTTTAATCAACACACACTAGGCCTTTCGATGCTAAGACAAATCTCATCTAATCAACTCGCTTCTCTAGAGCGTCTAACCTCTTTTCTAACTTATCCGTCCTCTTCTCTTGCGCACGAAGTCTATCTATGAGAGTGACAATGCTACCGCTTCCGGATATGTTGGGCGTTTCGCAGATGTAATAACGTCGCGGGAGTTTCTAACTCCTTCTCTAAGTCCGCAATGGTCTTGCGACGTTTCCTTGGAGCTTCCGAGGCGGCAAGAGCCGCTTTGGGGCTTCCTTCGGAGGGACGAACTTCACCTTGCTCGGGTGAGCACGGACTCCTTCGAAATACGAGCGCTCTCCGCTATACTTAGCACAGACGATCTCCCCTTGCTTGTTGGTCTTCACTCCCATAAGCATCTCATTGTGCTTAGGAGGGAGGATCTTGGTGCCTTCTGGGAGCTTCACAATAGGACCCTTTGGTGGAGGTCCATCAAGGAGCAAAGGTTTGGGTGCAGCGATGAATGGTTGAGCGAAGTAGCTATGACTGTAAGCTTGAGGCTTTGGAGGAATAGAGGCTAGGGGTTTGGGCTCGGCAAGGACGATGGCCTTGCTCTCGTGCTCTTCTCTTGGGATGGTGTTGAGATCAATCCCGAAGCGGATCAATCTCCTATCTAAATTCTCCGGCTCGACTTCGCCATTGCTTTGCGTAGCAAGCTTGATGCTAGGAGGAGGAGGCTTTAGATGGAATGAGGTTGGCTTGAGGCCGGGCATCTTTATATAGGGGGATGGAGAGGCATCTAAAGGGCATCTAAAGGGAATCTCCGAAGGAATAACGCGTCAACGTAATCTCAAAAACCCTAATCGGCAAAAATTCCTGAAGGAAGAGTATGGAAGGATCACGAATGCAAAAGCTGGCGGTGAATGGGGGAGTCCATGAGTCAGCCCGACTCCCCCTATGGGTCGGCCGACTCGCGGCAGTGGACTCCCCGCCCAGGCTTTTCGCAACCTAATTAGCATATTTTTGTCGTTCGGAAAAATACCTGGACCCCAAAAATGAAAAGTAAAAAGGTCGGGCCCAACTACCTAATTGAGAAAGAAGTTTAATTCATCTATTTCACCTATTTCCTCAATGGGCTCTAAAAATATTTTAAGGCGTTGACCATTTACCTTAAATATCGTACCTTCGTTGTTGCGAAGCGTAACGGCTCCATGCGATGATGAGCTTACTACTTCGAACGGTCCTTCCCATTTGCTTCGAAGCTTTCCTTGCCCGAAGAGTTTGACCTGGAATTAAAAAGTAATACCTTGTCTCCGGGTGTGAACTCCTTGATCTTGATTCTCTTGTCGTGCCATCTTTTCACTCTCTCTTTATATATCTTGGCGTTGTGATAGGCTTTCTCTCTCCATTCTTCTAATTCAGAGATTTGCATCCTCCTCTTCTCTCCTGCTGCTTCTAGATCCATATTCCACTTCTTGATGGCCCAGTGAGCTTTGAATTCTAGCTCTACTGGCAAGTGACAGGTCTTTCCATAGACCAGTTGATATGGTGACATCCCGATAGGTGTCTTGTATGCTGTTCGATATGCCCATAGTGCATCGGGAAGTTTGTCCTTCCAGGCAGTTCCCATTTCATTCACCGTCTTCAAAGAATATTCTTGATCTGCTTATTTGATGTCTCTCGCTTGGCCACTTGTCGAGGGTGATACGGAGTAGCAACATTATGGCGTACTCCATGCTTCAATAAGTATTGCTCAAAGCGTTTGTCGATGAAATGTGATCCTCCATCACTTATGACTATCCTTGGGACACCGAATCTTGGGAATATTATTTCTTCGAACATCTTCTTGGAGCTTGAACTATCTGCGCTTTTTGCATGGCGAGCTTCGACCCATTTGGACACATAGTCCTTTGCTACGAGGATGTATTCACATTTCTTCGATGGTGGAAATGGTCCCATGAAATCAACTCCCCACATCAAAGAGCTCGATCGAAGGTTGTTGATAAGTGGCTTAGCATCTCTTGAGTTAATGTTGCCATGTCTTTGACAAGGACCGCATCTCCGAATGAAATCTTTTGTATCTTCATACATTGTTGGCCGAAAAATCCGCATTGCCAAATCTTCGCATGTGTACGGAACACCCCATAATGGCCTCCATATGGTGATGAGTGGCATCTTTCAATGATTTTAATTCCTTCTTCGGTGGGCACACATCTTCGAAGCGGGACCATCGAGAGCACACTCGGAAATGGTAAGGCTCATCCCATATGTGAGTACGACTCTCCTGGATAAGTTTCCTTTTGTTGCCTCCCGGTGGTACATAACTTTGTAACCATAAAATTAACAATATCTGCATACCGGGGGTCGAGATCTGTTGATTCCGTAGAGCATGTCGTCCCGGAGTGCGTCGTCGATGGGTAGTTCCCGTGGTTTCTCAAAGCGCATTCCGACAAGTGATCGGCAACGAGTTTTCTACTCCTTTTTATCTTTTATTTCTAGATCAAATTCTTGGAGTAATAAAATCCATCTTATCAATCGAGGTTTAGCATCTTTCTTAGTGAGCAAATATTTTAAAGCGGCATGATCGGTGTAAACAATCACTTTGGCACCCACTAAGTAGGATCTAAACTTATCAATAGCAAAGACAACAAATAGGAGCTCTTTTTCGGTGGTAGCATAATTAAGCCGAGGTCCAACAAAGTTTTGCTAGCGTAAGCTATTGCATGATGCTTCTTATCCTTAGTCTGTCCTAACACCGCTCCTACAACGTAGTCACTTGCATCACACATAATTTCAAAGGTAAAGTCCAATCGGGGGTTGAATGATTGGAGCGAGATGAGCGCTTTCTTAAGGATCTCAAATGATTGTAAGCGAGGCATCATCAAAGTCAAAAGGAACATCCTTAGCCAATAAGCGGGTAAGAGGTCTAGCGATGAAAGAGAAATCTTTTATGAATCTACGATAAAAACCAAGATGACCAAGGAAACTTCTAATTCCTTTCACATTGATAGGAGGAGGCGCTTGTTAAATAACTTCTATTTTGGCTCTATCTACCTCGATGCCTCTTTCGGACACTAAGTGTCCTAGCACTATTCCTTCTCTAACCATGAAATGACATTTTTCCCAATTAAGGACTAAGTGTTTTTCCTTACATCTTTGTAAAAGTCGATCTATGTTTTCAAGACACTCATCAAAAGTTTTTCCATAAACAGAAAAATCATCCATGAAAACTTCCATAATCTTTTCAATCATATCGGAAAATATAGACATCATACATCTTTGAAAAGAAGTGGTGCATTACATAACCCAAAACACATCCTACCATAAGCAAAGGTTCCATAAGGGCATGTAAAGGTTGTTTTGTTTTGATCATTAGGATGGATAGGGATTTGATGATATCCAGAATATCCATCAAGGAAGCAAAAGTAAGAATGGTTGGCTAATCGCTCTAGCATCTCATCAATGAAAGGCAAAGGAAAGTGATCTTTTCTTGTTGCCTTATTAAGCTTTCTATAATCTATGCACATTCGCCATCCTATGACGGTTCTTTGTGGGATTAACTCATTCTTCTCATTTTGGACAACGGTCATGCCTCCCTTTTTAGGCACAACTTGGGCAAGGGCTGACCCACTCACTGTGTGGCACGGGGTAAATAATCCCAGCGTGCAACAGTTTTAAAACTTCTTTCTTAACAACTTCCCTCATCGCATTATTGAGTCTACGTTGGGGTTCTCTAGATGGTGGAATATCGGGATGTGGGAATGCGATGGGTACAAAGGGCAGGACTAATTCCTTTGAGGTCCCGGAGTGAGTAGCCAAAAGCTTTTTTATGTTTTTCTAGGACAGCCATTAAGCGAAAAGTCTCGCTCCCGAGTGAGAGTATCACTTATGATGACAGGAGTGTCTGGATCATTTCCTAGAAAGGCATATCTAAGACCGGCCGGTAAAGGTTTGAACTCAATAGGAGGCCTAGGTGGTAGGGTAAACTCGTCTAATGATTCATTCTCGGAAGGGTCGACTTCTTCTTCTATGAAGAATCTAGCTTCATCTTCTAATTCGGTTTAACTAGGAATTCTAGAGAAGCTGCTCTAAATTCCTCCAATGGATCATAATGTGGATGGGGCTCGGTCATAGCATTTAAAGAGTGTGAAATGGACATTGGAAACTGGAGTTTCTTGCCTAAACAAATGTTAAGCTTCCCGCTTTGTCCTTCATAAAGAAGTCTTCTAAATGGTTGTCCTATCAACAGTGGAAATCCCCTATGTCAAAGACATAAAAGTTTAAGTGAACAGGGGTTCCTTCTACTCGGAGTGGTAGGACATGTAGGATTCCTAAACAAGGAAGAATTTGTCTTGAAAGATTTCTTATGAACTTCACTGTTGGGGTCAATGTCATGTTTCTTTGCAAATATTTTGCTAGTGTGGTAGACATGATATTTATACCCACAACTGGATTGTAGAGAGCGTCTATGCGATCATTGCTAATCATGCAATGAATGGGAAGAGAAGATGAATCCAAACGAATTATTTCAGAGGAAAGCTCTGACTCTTCTAACCACTCATTGCTCATGACAGACACTAACTCTCCTGAGGTTTTTCCTGTTGGAATATCCTCATCAATATTGCATGGCTTTATTGGGTGATATTTGCCTTGTGGCTTCTTCACCTTGTGATAGTTGAAGATGTTTCCAAAATCAGAAAACAGATCAGGTTCAATATCTAGCATAAAATCAGGAAGTGGAATGTCTTTCTTGCATATCCCTGCTGAGGTGGATGGTGTATCTGGCAAATGTTTGTCTTCAGCTACTTGAGGTTCTACTTCTAGGAGGTAGTCTAATTCACTGGATAGGATTTGGTCTAGGATTGATCTTGCTTTCTCAGCAGGGATATGCAAGAATGATCCTCCCGAAGTTGTGTCGAGCAATTTTCTACTGTCTCTACTCAAACCTTTATAAAAGTGTTGTAAAAGAATAGGATCTGGTAGACTAAGGTCCGGGCCTGATGCTAAAAGTGTAGTAAAACGATTCCGAGGATGAGGCCAAAGATTCTTCGTTTCTTGCTTAATAGTCGAACCTTGACTCTAAGGTCGACGATTTGGGAGATGGGATAGAAATCTAGGCAAAAGTTGGAGCGTAAGGACCCCCAATCTCCTTGTTGCTTACCTACAGGCTTTATCATACCATTGTCTAGCTTTTCCCTTTAATGAGAAAGGAAATAGCTTCCAACGGAGGGTTTTGTCGGACATGCCCTCTATGCGAAGACAGTCACATGTTTGCTCAAAGTCTCTAATGTGATGGTAAGGATTTTCGTCTCCTTCTCCCCGAAAAGGATAGGCTTTGGACCAATGCAATCAACCGCGGACTCGGCCTATAGCTAGGTGTTTGGATAGGTTGTGATGACTCATGTGGCACTAGGCTGGTCTCCGTGGGTGCGAGAAAATTGAAAGATAGGAATGGAATTTGAATTATCCATAAGGATAGAAAAAGATAAAATGTACGGAAAAGTAAAGTGAAAGAAAAAGATAAAAGCATAGGTACAAGGTAGAGCAAGATTTAGGTTATCTAAGCGGAATGTCTTTCTCCCCGAACGGCGCCGAAATGCTTGTTGACACTAGATACGCACACGAAAGAATCAAAGAGAAATAATCCACAAGCGCACGGATATCGGTGAGCACTTCACCCGGGAGATAAGTCCCGAGTATCGTATTTGTTTTTATCCGCTAAGAGAAAACGTGCAATAGACTAACCCGATCTTTACTACTACCCCCGGGCTGCTAGTCAAGTGAGAATTAAGCGATATAGAGAGAACTCCTTCGTCGCCTTCTTCTAACCTATGGCAAGCTTTGAGACTACTTTTGTTCTAAGGGGGTACCCGAGGAATAGACACCACGAGAGGATGCTAAACCGGGCACAAAGGACCTACCTTACCTACCAACGGGAAGTGGATTACAAAGGTAATAAAGGGATTGTCACTTCCCTCACTACTACCACGGTTCCGGCCGAATAGGGAGCATCTACAAGTGAACCTGGCCTAAGCACCACGCTTATGCTAAAGAACGATTACTCTATTCCCAACGCGAAGCGAATAAAGTAAACTTGTAAACCAAAGAACAATAATAACAACGAACTTACTAGTATTAGAAGTTGAATTGCCGAATGATTCTGAAACCAAGCCTCGGGTTAGGAGACTTGATCCCGCAGGTACACTGGAGAGGAGACACCGACAGGCCGGGCTTCCTCCAAATCTACCTCCACTCTATACTCTCTCAATCTCTCTTGATACTAATACCCTATAGAGATAGATCCATTCGAGGGACCCTTCTCTATCTAACTCTCTCTCTCTGGATTGAAATCTTGAATGAATTGGAGAATGAATTAGGGTTTCACCCAGGGGCCAGGGGCTCGCTTATATAGCCCCCTAGGATTAACCACAGCCCTCGGATCAAACCGACCTAAATGGACGATAATTATTGATCTTCAAAGTCGGTGGAGGCGGGATCCGCGAGACTCCACCGATTGGTGGAGATGGGGAGTCGGCCGACTCCCCCTCGGTCGGCCGACCGCCACGGTGCGAGTGGGCCCCGGTTTCAGGTGACGCCTATCGGAGTCTTCTAGATTATACTTTTTTACCCGTTCGGTCTTTCTTTCTATGTAAACCCGACATGTGGGCCATCTTGGTTGATTTTCGGGCCGTCACCCCGCGAAATAGATATTCACCAAAACTCGTGGAATTACGTCGCTGGTAACCCTATATCTATCAAGTATTTATAAATAGGTCCATTTGCATGCTAAGTTGACGGTTAATTTTATGAGTTAACGACCGTCAACAAAATCCTTTTATACCAGTCCGTAGACTTTTACAAGACACAAATGCCCTCGGGGCACACACACACCGCCGCTCCCTTCCATCACTCCAGGCTGAGGGCAAAAAGGTCTTTTCCCCCCGACAGCTGGCCTTCGGCACCGACTCGGACCCTGCGGCCTGCTGAAGCCCACGACGGAAGAGGCCCAACGGCGGCCCAAGCGTGGCCCACGATTGCACCTGTCGAGAAACAAAAAACGGAAACCGAAGCGCTCTGGCGAAAGCCAAGGAGAGCTTTCGCAAAACATAACAACGAAGGCGAAAGACACCAAGCGCGACACAAAGACGGAAGAGAGTAACAACTTCCATCATGACTACCGCTTTTGTCCCCTAGCACTTTCGCGCTCAAGGGTGAAAGCGATCTGAGGCTTCCGCACACGATCCGGCCAGCTGGCGCGGCGGAAGGGCGCCGCCGCTTTCGCAAGCAGATGCGAAAGCGACCCGCGGCTTCCGCTCCTGAGCAGACTTGCCAAAACTGTGACAACGCTTCACCGTATTCGCCAACTAATGCGAAAGTGACCTACTGCTCCTGCACTTAGCCTGATTGGTTGACTCCATCGAAAGCGTTCCGTCGCTTTCGTACCACAGTGCGAAAGCAAAGTGCGGCTCTTGCGCTGGGCTGGGGTGAAGAGCTTCTGTCTCCACCCCAACACCGTTGTTGGTGGTCCTTATCTCACATTTTATACTGCCAATAAGATTATAAAACCAATGCCAAACTTAGTGAATAGGGTTTTATACTAATGATTTCCACAAGTTTTGATGTTTCGCTTGTTTTGCAGGACAAACATGAAAACATACCAAAAGCGGATCCAAAGTGAAGAAAAGAACAAGATAAATATGAATCCATTTTTGGACTGAAATCAAAACAAGAATAAGCCTAATAATACTAGACCCACTTACTAGAGTGTCTAGGCTCCAAACATGGGTACAAATATCCAATATGAACCCAAGAGGTGGAGGCCCAAAACCCAGACCAATTCCACATTGGGCTGCAGGAGCAAGCCCGGGTATTTTGGTCATAACTAAATCATCCGGACTCCAAATTGGGCAATCCAACATACCACGCGAAGCTATTGACGAGACGCATCCAGCACCCAAAAGATGAGGCCCAGCTGACCTAGGCTTGGGCCAGTTGTCCCCTAGGGGCGATCGCCCCCTGTAGGGTCCAACCGAGCCCAACTTTGGGGAGGCGGTGCAATAACTCGTGGCAAGGTCGGTTCCGCAGTGGGATGTCTGGCTTAGTGCACCTGGACATGTGGGAGGTCAATTTTGGGACTTAATGAAGGGAATATTCCATAGAATAAACCCCCCACTCTCACCTATAAATAGAGGGCTCCTCCCCCTCTCATTCCATCAACATTTCAAGGGAGAAAGAGCACCAAGCAAGAGCAACACTCCAAAGGGGCTATGCCCTAGTAGCTAGAGTTAGAGAGCAAGATGTGAGGGTGAGAGCGGGGAAGTGCTGTACTTGTCGGTGTCTCCCCGAGCTTGTACCTCTACGAGCAACTACTTGGCTCCCTAGCGGGATCTTGGCTAAGTAAGTGTTCGTGTTCCTTATAGTCTTTTATGTCTTTTGTATAGTCGAGCTTGACCTTCCCTTGCTTGCGGATTCATTATTCGTCCACTGCTTGCTTCCTGGTTCTGGTGGCGAATGGTAGGAGGGTCGTGTCGAGGTAGTCAAGTGTCACCACTCCTTCCATGCCATTCTAGGCTTCTGAAGGTTCATCCTGCTGTTGTGCGCTTTGCTTCCTGACTGTATGGTTAGGATTTGGTGGGTCACGAGTGGTCTTACCCCCTCTTGTGGTCACCGAATTCACATTTTCAATAGAGGAAACAGATTGATCGACAGGAACAGTAGCAGCGATCTGAGCTAACTGCTTTTCTATCATCTTATTAAAACTTAACTGGTTCTTAACAGCAGAAGACAAACCTTCTATTTTACCATCAATGTCTTCCAAAACCTTATCGTTAGCAAGCATCTTTTTGGTAAGATCTTCGTTAATTTTTGCTTGGCCTAAGACAAATGGTTGATTCGAATTATAACCGAAGTTGTAGTTCGAATTACCTTGATAGGGTGGACGGGACTGGTTGTTCCATCCGTTATTGCCTCCTTGTTGATGACGGACCCCGTTGTTGATGTAGGATGCCTCCTCACGGGTCTCGGGACAATCGTTTCCTGAATGGCCAACTTACCGCAGACCTCGCAGTTCATGCGAGTGTCTACAGCATTGACGGCGCCAGGTGCGCTTTCAGCGGCGTGCTCGTCAAACTTCTTCAGGACTCTATTTTTGCGGTAAGCACATCCGTCTCCTTCACGGTGTGCATACCTTTTTGTTGCTTGGTCGGGGCCCTTTCTTCCCCCAAAGCTTGGTTCTCCACCATCATGTTGATCAGGGCCGTGGCCTTCTCAATAGTGAGTGATATAAAGGCGCCACCAGCAGCAGCGTCAAGGTGCCCCTTCTCAATAGTGACTGAAGTTGTCCGGTAGGGAGAAACCAATCATACACTATTCTATTTTCATCCACAACAGGAGAAAACATAAAAGTTAGCCTCCATAGACAATGGCCATTCCTAGTGAAGTCATAAGCAGAAGCTTTTTCATGCTAGATGTTTTTAACCTATGCCTTCCCCGGCAACGGCGCCAGAAATGCCTGTTGACATTTCTAAATGTGATCGCCAAAGATAGATAAAAAGTTTATCCCCGGCAACGGTGCCAGAAATGCTTGTTGGCATTTCTTAACGCGACCACCAAGAACGGCGATCACGCCAAGAAATGCCAGGGTCGATAGATCTAAACCTTATAGAAATATTATCCGCAAGCGCACGGATCTATCGTTGTAGCATTTTACCCAGAAGTATTCAGGGTATCGTTATTTATATTTTCCCTTAGAGCTATGCGGGGGTAAGATAAAAGGATTTGTAGATAGTGGACACACACTTGGGTCTATCTTAAGGATAAAAAGAGAAATAAGGAATAAACAATAAATAAATAAATAAAGAATAAAATCTACGTGGAGCAGGTAGGTCATATACAGCTATGCGTAGAACAGCTAGAGTCACATGTTGTACAAGGTTAGAGATGGTTCAAGGCCTAGGGCAGCGGGAGACCCCGGCAGCTGGTCTGCCAGCCAATAGCGGCATTTACGAACTCCTACATGATATGCGGACATGGGGGATTACGGAGGACGGACAGGGCTGTTACCACCTGCCGCCTACCCCTCAACCGTGGCATACCGTCAAATTCGAAGGCTCCCTCGTATCCGGACACCACGTCCGCATACTAAGGAACTACCTATGTCCCCCAGGACACCCACCCTACGGATGGACGAGCAAGAACGCAGGCAAACCTGAAAGAACATCGAACTGCTACACCATTCCTATCAGGACCTCTAATCTTATAAAACATATGAACAATGAAGAACAGAGGTGAACAAGCTATGAAATGATTAGATGAACTCAGATCTAGTTCATGCATATCAAGAATAGCTAGCTCACAACTAAGCTCTAGTTCATATGCAAAGAACTTGACTAAGGAAGAACACTCCATAGTATATTACCAAGGGATGTGGCTATTCTTCCAAGAGACAAGCTCTCCTTGGTAGCTTTTCTTGCTCCAAAGTATTCTAAGTGTCTAGCCTAAAGAACAAATGAGAAATGAGAGAGAGAGACTCCAAATGGTGTGTGTAGGGGGTGCTCCTCTCCTTTTATAGCTGGTGGAAGGCAGTTCGGGGGTAGGATTGGAAATTCCTGCACGGCAGCGCCCTGTATGGAAGGAGGCAAACCGCCTCTAGGAGGCTGGGCCCATGCGGAGCTGTGGGTGGGGCGCGCGCCCCAGGCGTGCCCGCCCCCAGCTAGCGCCTCCCTGTGACCGACTTTGCTACGTCGGTTCCTTTGTGGGCTGGGCCGTCGTGGCGGCGGGGAATTTGTCCACCTCGGTCCCGAAGTGGGCTTTCTCCATCTCCCCTTGAATTACGCCTTCGGAAAGCATACTTTTATTTATAAAATTCCCTGTGCTATATATATTCCTACAAATGATATTTTATCTAGCACAAGTGGAATTGGGTTAGTAGCAAATGTATATGTGCAATAAGAATAATTAATTCTCCCTTTTTAGAATCAAGTTGGCGGTTAAAAATTGTCATTAAGGACCGCCAACACGGTCCTTATCTCACATTTTATACCACCAATAAGATTATAAAATCAATGCCAAACTTAGTGAATAGGGTTTTATACTAATGATTTCCCCAAGTTTTGGTGTTTCGCTTGTTTTGCAGGACAAACATGAAAACATACCTAAAGCGGATCCAAAGTGGAGAAAAGAACAAGATAAATATGAATCCATTTTTAGACTGAAAGCAAAACAAGAATATGCCTAATAATACTAGACCCACTTACCAGAGTGTCCGGGCTCCAAACATGGGTACAAATATCCAACATGAACCCAAGAGGTGGAGGCCCAAAACCCAGACCAATTTCACATTGGGCTGCAGGAGCAGGCCTGGGTATTTTGGTCATAACTCAATCATCCGGACTCCAAATCGGGCAATCCAATAGACCACGTGAAGCTATCGACGAGATGCATCTAGTCCACAAAAGATGAGGCCCAGCTGACCCAGGCTTGGGATGGTCACCCCCCTAGGGTTGATTGCCCCCCTGCAGGGTCCAACCGAGCCCAACTTTGGGGAGGCAGTGCAATAACTCGTGGCAAGGTCCATTCCGTAGTGGGATTTCTGGTTCAGTGCACCTGGACGTGTGGGAGGTCAGTTTAGGGACTTAATGAAGGGAATAATCCATGTAATAAACCCCCACTATCACCTATAAATAGAGGGCTCCTCCCCCTCTCATTCCATCAACATTTTAAGGGAGAAAGAGCACCAAGCAAGAGCAACACTCCAAAGGGGCTATGCCCTAGTAGCTAGAGTTAGAGAGCGAGATGTGAGGGTGAGAGTGGGGAAGTGCCAGACTTGTCGGTGTCTCCCCGAGCTTGTACCTCTACGAGCAACTACTTGGCTCCCTAGCAGGATCTTGGCTAAGTAAGTGTTCGTCTTCCTTATAGTCTTTTATGTCTTTTGTATAGTTGAACTTGACCTTCTCTTACTTGCGAGTTCATTGTCCGTCCCTGTGGATGGTTGCTCTAGTGAGAGGGTCCCTGATAAAGATGGGTCTCCCTACGCACCGTTAGAGTAGTAGTCAATATCTTAGACATGGTGTCTAGGGTGGCGGCTACCTGCGTTTGCATCGTTCTTGTACGGTTGAGGGGTAGGCCACAGGTGGTGACAGCCCTGTCCATCCCTTGTGTCCCCCATGTCTGAGTTCGGCGTACAGCCATAGGCCAACAACGCTTGACAGACCAAGTGTTATCCGGTGCCTGAAATAAGCAAGTAGAAGTATAGCGACGCTATCCTCAAGACCCTAAAGCTATAGGAATCCATCTCTATCACCTTTATATCTCTACCCTTATGTTGTTCCTTGGGCAAACTAGCTAGTTGAAACACCTCTGTTTCCTATGGAAAATATGATACCCTGAATACTTCCGGGTGAAAGTTACAACGGTACTTCTGTACGCTTGCGGATTCTGTTGCATACATTAAAAAGTACCAATAGCGGTTTAGTGGCCCAAAGTGTAATTGTGTATGAACGTTGACCTTGCTTGATATAGCTTGTCTTGCTAAGTTAGGACCACGCAAGTAGAGATAGATAATTGGAAACCTTGTGCTCGCTCATTGTCTTCCTCGCTCGTTAACCTACTCTTCTATCACTGGAACTTCTGTGTGTGTTACAAAACTTATCCTATATATCATTTACCCCCACTCTAGTTTAGTTGGTATATTAGTTAGTAGATCATCATGGTTAGCTATCATATTCTTTAACCATTGATTCCCTAAGGATAAATACGATACCCTGGAATACTCCTGGGTGAAATGCTACAATGGTATTTCTGTGCGCTTGCGCCATATTCTACTTGAGCATAATAAATACCAACACCTGTTCGGATAATGATTTTGCAATTCTCAATGGTGCTCTCCAATGTATGCCATCACGTCCTTGGCTTGCATGAGAACAGCGAACTGGGCATGTGTCCAAGAATCATAGTCTTTTACTGTACAACATTTCCGCCCGATTGTTCCTTTGCCACCTAGTCGTCCCTGGTGACAGTTCTTCGGAACTCCTACCTTGTTGATGTCCAGATAATATGTGCAGAAGTCAATGGACTCCTCCGTTGACCATTCCTCAACCATGCCCCTACTAGCTTGAATCTGTTCCTAACATACCTCTTGAAAACTTTCATCAACCTTTCAAAAGGGAACATCTGATGCAGGAACATTGGGCCAAGTGATTTTATTTGGTCAACAAGATGAATCAGAAGATGCACTGAGGTATCAATGTAAGTAGGTGGTAAATGCATCTCGAACCTCATGAGAGCTTCGGCTATGTCCTCCTGTAGCTTGTCTAGCGTGGACCTATCAATGACCTTTTTCGATATCGCATTGAGGAACGAGCACAACTTTATGATTGGGACGCGGACCTTTGTGGGTAGGATACCACGCAGGGCAGCAGGGAGAAGTTGAGTCATAATGACATGACAGTCATGGGCCTTCATAGTTCCATAGTTGAACTTGTGTTCTTTCTTGTTCACTGGCCTGTTTGGGTTCGCATAGTAGCCCATCGGGACTTTTAGTTCATCGAAGAATGAAATTAACATATCCCTTTCTTTCTTTCTTAGGGTCCATGACACAACTGGAAGTTCGAACTGGCCATTCTCTAGCTCCACAGGATGCAGGTCCTTCCCGATTCCCAATAACTTCATGTCTGGCATATGGCGTACGAATCCTTCTATGTCCCCCGGTGTTCATCAAGGTGCTAAGCGTGTTGAAGCACGCATTTCTATTAATGTGCATAGGATCAAGACAGTGGCATACACTCAACACTGGCCAGTAAGGTAGTTTCCAAAAGACTGATTTTTTTCCAGATGCTCTTTTCGGGTGCTGCTTTTGCTCCTTTTCCCTTCCCAAGAACAACGTCTAGTTTGTTAAGTTCTCGAAGTATCTCATGCCCGTCTCGATAGTTTGGAGGCCCGCATGTCTCAATAGTCCCATCAAAATCCTTTTTGTTCTTATGATATTCATGTGTCATAGGTAGGAACTTAGGGTGTCCCAAAACAATAATTTTTGAGTTATTCTTTAGATGTACTGAATCGGTTTCATCCAAGCACTCGACGCATTGAAAATAGCCTTTTGTCTTCTCTCTGGACAAGGAACCTCGCCCTGGCAGGTCGGTGATTGTAGCGATAAGTACCACCTTGATCGTGACATAGTCCTTTTTGTACTCGTCCCAAACATCCTTTACACCTATTTCCCACAGCTGCACTAGTTCATCGATAACTAGTTCCAGTTACGTGTCGATGTCATTCCATGGTTGTCTTGGGCCTTGGATCAGTAGTGGCATCTGGATATATGATCGCTTCATACAAAGCCAAGGCGGAAGGTTGTATATACAGAGTGTCAATGGCCAGGTGCTATGATTGTTTCTAACCTGGTCGAAAGGATTCATCCCATTCGTGCTCAATGCAACCCAAAGGTGTCTTACCTCTTCACCGATGTTCTTATAGAACAAAGTATTGATATTCCTCCAGTCATACCCATTGGCAGGGTGCCTCATCATGTTGTCTTTCTTACACTCTTCACCATGCTAGCGTAGTAAATTGGCTGTCTTCGCACATTCGAATATCCTACGTATCCATGGAGCTATAGGGAAGTACTAGATGACCTTTATGGGGCCTCCTCTTGTCTTGGTACCCTTTGATGGCCCTTCCTTGTACCGTGGATGTTCACACCGGGGGCACTTATCCAGGTCTTTGTATTTATTTCCATGGTACAATATGCAATCATTGTAACACACGTGTATTTTTCAACCTCGAGCCCAATGGGGTAGATCATTTGCTTGGCCTGGTATGTCTTTTCTGGTAGCTCAATGTGTGCTGGGAGTATTTTTCCTAGTTTACCTAAGAATTCATCGAAGCCTTTGTTGCTCAATCCATATGTAGATTTGAACTCTACAGCATGATGACGACTTCCAATTCGCTCAATGGACAATCCTTGTACAATTTTATCTTGTCGTCTTCTCTTATTTTCTCTAGCTTTTTCACCTGACTATCACTAAGAAATCTAGTATCTGCATTACGTAGCATCAAAGAAATGCCATCGTCTTCCTCGGTGTCGTCTGCTAGCGTATTCCTAAGCACATCATTAACAGCAGTCACACATTCCATGTTGACATCGGGATCCTCGTCATTGTCTGCCTGCGCAACATTCACATCATCGTGGTGGAGCACGTCAGGCATGTCCATATCATCGTTGTTTCCCTGCGCAACATCCACACCAACTTCCCCATGCATAGACCATATCTTGTAGTTTGGCATGAACCCCCTCATAAGCAAGTGCGATCGGATAGTCTGGGGATTCATAATCATCCTATGATTCATGCAATCTTTGCATGGGCAGAAGATCATTTTCCCATCCCCAGCATTAGCTACAGCAGCATGAATAAATGTTTTGACGCCATCCAAGTATTGCTTGTCTGATCGAGACCTATACATCCACTCTCGATCCGTCTCTGCTCAAAAAAATTACACAGAAATTAATAACAAGTGGATAAGATTCATGAACAATATTGTACAGTAATTATGGAAAAATTGAAATTGGTAACCCTAGCCATATATAAATTGAAACCCATAGCCCCACATAAAACAATTATTGTACACTATTCTACTTAATTTATTTAAAAAAATAAATTGGAGACTTGATCAATGACACCAATGTAGCTCTTAACGATGTGTCAATTCATAACAAAATTACAAAGTAATCTACATAACTCCTAACATGAACTAATTCGAGCATCACATACTAACAATAATCAACTTGATCACACCATGAATTTTGCTAGCATCTCAAATGAGGTGATGATATATGTAGACACCAACCTAGATTTTTGGATGATGGAGATGATGGATTCCCCACAAAGTGCTTGGAAGCCAATTGCCCTCTAGGAGGGAGGAAGAACTAGAATGAGAATAAAGCAATGTAGCCATCAAAACAAAGCTAATGAAGCAAGAAAATCAAAGGAGTGGATGGTTCTTACTAACCTTAATGCAAAAGGATCAAATCATTCTTCAAAATTCAAATGCTAGCTCACGGTTTTCACTAGCCACAACAATAGAGGAAATGGCCCATGCACGCTCCTCTATTCTCTAGGATGGAAAAAGAACTAGAATTTATTCACATAACAAAATTAAATTGGATACTTGATCAATGACACCAATGTAGCTCTTAACGATGGTTGCAAAATAATATACACTACTCCTAACATGAACTAATTCGAGCATCACATTCTAACAATAATCATCATGATCAAACCATGAATTTTGCTAAAATCTCAAATGAGGTGATGATATATGTAGATACCAACCTAGCTTTTTGGATGATGGAGATGATCGCTAGCTAGCTCACAGTTTTCACCAGCCGTAACAATGGAGGAAATGGCCCGCACACGCTCCTCTATTCTCTAGGAGGGAGGAAGAACTAGAATGAGAATCAAGCAATGTAGCCATCAAAACAAAGAACGAAGCAAGAAAATCAAAGGAGTGGATGGTTGTTACTAACCTTAAAGCAAAAGAATCAAGCAATTCTTCAAAATTCAAGTGCTAGCTCACGGTTTTCACCAGCCGCAACAATGGAGGAAATGGTCCGCGCGTGCTCCTCTGTTCTCTGGAATGAAGTGAGGAGGAAGGAGAGAACGGAATAAGCCTTTTTGTGGTGTCAGGAAATCACTGCCGGCCCAAGCCTAGAGCCGGCAGTGTTCTTGAACATCACTACTGGCTCTTGGCTTCCACCGGCAGTGATAGATGGCCGAGAAATCATTGCCGGGTCAACACACCGCCCGATATTGATATGCACCATCACTGCCAGTGCCCCATCTCAGTGACGCATGTCTTGTCTATCAAGGCTCTATCAAGCTTGGCACCGGCAGTGAAGACTCATCACTGCCTGTTACGCCATTTTCGGCTATGATGAGGTGGGCAGTGATGGTGGGATCTGTAGTAGTGAAAGGTATTTCGTGTTATAGTGGCATATTGTCTCGGAGAGTAGAGTCCACCCCATTGTGGGGGTAAACCCCTATACCCTCACGGCCAGCTTTGGGCCTGCTCGGAGAAGGCGGCCCGGCCCACAAGATAGAGGCGTGCGGCACACGACGTGCACCGCACAACATTGTAATAGTACCAAAGAGGATACTTTACTTGTAAACCTGTCCCTTCAGAGTATATAAGGAGGGGCAGGGATCCTCCAGAGGACATCTCATATCAATACAAGAAGGCAAGACGTAGGGTATTGCGCATCTCACGGTCCGAACCTGGGTAAACCGTGTGTTCTGTCCTTCTAATCAACGTCTAGCTCGTAGTCTTAGCGCGCCCTCGCCAATCTTCTACTGTCTTGGGTATACCCTTGGCAGACTGCCGCTAATATTTCGTCGACAGTGGCGCGCCAGGTAGGGGGTGTGCGTAAAGATTTCAAGGCGAGCCAGATGAAAATTTTCTTTACCAACATCTTCCGCGGCGATTCAACATCTCGTGGCGACGCCCTTCAGCGGCTCGAATCGGGACACGGTGCTCCGAAGTGATCCGCGGTGGGCATCTTTCAACAACATCCATGACGATTCGGCTTCAAATGGCACGCCCTCCGGCAACGCATCACAGCATCGGCCCCGGCTCCTGCGCTCTTCACCGCCATGCTATTCCAAGTCGCCGTACTTGATCTGCTTGTCGACTACGTCAGGTCGACATCAACTCGCCTACGTCGCTTCAGATGCGTTCCATCAGGATCGGATCTACTCCGTTCGGCACAGGAGGCGGTTCCGTATGGAATCTGCTAGCGTCGATGTACCAGCTCGGCTCATGATCGATCTCATTGTCCAACTCCTACACGGCCAAGATAAATCTCTAGCCGACAGCTAAGGAGAAAGGCGTACAGTTGCAGGACCACATGCAATCTACACGTGACGACAACATCCGCAAAGGGCAGGAAGCAAGAAGCTTTCTTGTTGATATCAACGACCATGATGATGCCAAATTTGGCACGGAGAGACGGCGCACAGGCACATGTGCATCAAGGCCGAGTGCATGCCGCGGTGGTGGTGCACCGGGAAGCAAGCCGTCCGAGCAAACATCGCACCGTAGAACAAGCTATCCGAGCCGGTCAAGTTGCCGATCGACCACATCAAGCCAGCGGCGAGCCGTCCGAGTCATCACGCAAGCCGTCCGAGCTGCGTCCATCTACTCGACCACGACAACACGTCTCCGATTACAGCTAAGTAATGCTTTAATATTTTTTAAATATTCCATCCATCGTCATATATCTCCAGATATTATATCTTCGCCACATATCTTCAAAGTTATCTCCATGATTTTTTACCGACCACATATGTGCATCATTATTTTGCCAGAGAATTACATCATCGCAATTTTCTAAATCTGAAATATCCTACGACATAGTATGTGTACAGATATCTCCATATCTCTGTGAATATTATTGGCAGGGATCCGGCTGCACCAACCAACTCTCGCGCTGCGGCTTACGTTATCAATCTGTCATCCCTCGACGACGGCATAATCCGCAGCTCACGGCTATGTACACGAGTACTCGGAGCTCTGACCCAGCACAACATCTGCTTATGACGTCGGCTATACATACGTGTAGATCAGAGGAACAAGCTAGCAAGGAAGCACGCTCTGACCACGCCAGGTCAGACTACGACTACAACTTCATCGACATCGAGCGAGTGGCCAGTCATCCGGGTCACCACGCGGGCTGTCCAGCCCGTGTCCATCTACTTAACCACGACGATACTTGCGGCGGCGGCACCCTTCCCGACAAGACGATCTCGATCGACCTCGATGGCGGCAGGTGTCCTTAATCATCAACGACAACTGCGGCGATTTGACTTTCGAGCATGTGTCCAGATAACGATCTACAAAGCACGCATAAGCTAATTATCTACCCGACACGTAAGAAATATTTTCCTGCGGCTGTTGATCGGAGACACCTCGTTCGACATCTAAGAAGCTAAGTCAATACTCGGAGTCCACGTACCCAAGCCAGACCAACCTTGGTTTCTTGCATGTATATGAAAATCATGCAAGCACGGCAACTACGCCTCCATGCATGATCTGAAGATCACGACTGCACAACGTCGCAACCAGCAGGTTGGACCGAGCCATTGGCTAACCATCGAACAAGCCGCGTCGGCTACGTTCATCCACAAATCGCCGTCGACCTGCTGAGTACAGCTCGACGCTTGTTCCCGCCGTCCGCATCGCCGACCTACTGGACACATACAGCTCGACGCTCGTACCAAGCCGTCCGCACCGCCGCCGACCTCTAAATTTTCGCTATGGCTTGGTGTCACGCACCGCACGCCCTCGTCTCCGACCTCATGCTACTCGGGAACTCGTCTTTGTCGCCTCGGTTCCGTGTCACGCACCGAACACCTTCATCTCCGACCTCATGCCGTTCGGGGACGAGAACGTCATCTACATCAGCAACAGAAACTCTCAAAGGGATACAACGTAACATCATCTACGTACGAGACGCCGACCAGCAAGGACGTAAGACGGAGATGCGTGATGATCTACACCACCGTATTGCAAGCTACATGACGGCCGAGAGACAAAGGTCATGTACGCGCGCTGTGCATGGCGGCCGCGACTCGTCTCGAGACGACTACGACTTCCTCCGACCACGACTCCGCTGTCATGTCCGAGTACAACTCCGTCCTCTGTGACCACGCCCCTGTGAACTTGGCCGGACATCAACGCGACTCCACAACTACTTCGACCACACGGGCCAACGAATCCCAGGCTAATTCACTAGCCTACATGCACGTATGCATTACACGTATGGGACATCCTCTAACGGCAGTTCATCGGTGACACCTTGCTTTAACTACCCGATCGGGTACCAAGATCGTGCAGTCTTCCTCAACGCCTGCGTCATGTTGCGGCCGCGCTCTCATCCACGGCGGCGGCTCTGCGTACTGCATTATTCGGCTCTAGAGTTCAGGATAACGTGCAATGGCACTAGGATCAACCTCACATATGTCACACGAGCAGAGAAGATCCCGACCTCGGCTGAACAGGCTCGGTAGCTCTGCGTTCCCACGCATTCAACTTCGACAAGCTATGTTGTGATTCCCCGCGTGGTCGCCCTGACCACATCGGATCGACTACGTCTCTACAACACGATGCAACTCTTCTGGCCGATCTGGGTCCGATCTCCTGAAGGACCAACTAGCGTCAACTACGGTTCCAAAACGACGTAGCCAGAAGTCACGCAGGCTAACCATGGAAGCCACGCAAGCCATCAAGACTTGCATACGCATGCCCGTGTAGGATTATCGATCCAAGGCACGCTCGCCGCCGCAGTTCGGAGGACATGTCAAGGCCGAATCCCAAGCTGTGCTCGTGGTGCACTCAGGCCCAAGAACGTCATCGTCGAACCTCCCGCGAGCCGCTTGACAAACCTCGTCAAATCCCTGAGCAAGCTGCCCGAGTCATCACGTGAACCGTCCAAGACGCGCTTGTCTCCTCGGACATCACGACACGCCAACAACTCTACTCGGCTACCACGACGACACATCTCCAAAACAAGCTAAGTATTAATAATTTCAGTTAATATTCCATCGATCATATATCTCTTGGTCATACATACATCTTCGCAATACATGTATCTTCAAAGATTTTTCCGACCACTTTTAGAGTGCGCTCGATGTATAAATTTTTGCCATGTCTACCATCTCCAAGATGCACATGTTTTCATAATAAGCTGTACAGTCTTTCCCTAATGCACAAAATTGAAAAGGCACTACTATGGTTCCTCCTAACCACGTGTTACGGCTTCATGCCACAAAACATAGGAGATACTTGTAGTTGCTCCCGGACGGTACTAGGTGCACAATGTCTCAGCACCACCCTATTCGTTCACGGCTCTCTATTCACATAAGGGCTATTTTGCCTCTAGACGAAATCGACTACACGCACCAAAGCAGTCAGTTGTCAAAAACTAAAGTTTTCCTGACGCAACTCAACTTGTTTCCGGCAGATACACACAGACCTAGCCAGTCTATTTGCCCTCCAAACGACTTTCTTTCAAAGTCCTATACATTGCTGATATCCGGCACTTCTTTCTTGCCCAGATTTGGTACACCCGACCTGCGTACGCGGACTGATCACCCGATACACGCCTAAGCGCCTACAAACCAATCATCGGCATATTTAAAAAAAAAATTAAACCTGACCATCAGGTTCCAAACCTGGTCGGCATGCCACTCCGGCTTGGCTAGCCCCTACGCAAAAACTACTTAAAGTTTGCTTACAAAAACGCCCCGCGCTGCATACAACTGAATATGTTTGCACTAGCAAAAATATCGCGCCACTACAAGACTCATTCATGGCCTTTCTCCCTGCTGCTCGGGGATAAGCGTGATGTCCTCCATCATCTTCTCCGCCGTCCCCCATGCATCAGTACGCTAGGCGTCTTTTTCGTGCAGCGTCGCCAGCAGAGCTGGGACTGCTCGACGTCCGTCTACTCCAATAAGCAACTGCTTGACGACTCAGATAACAAGCGAGCCATCATGATTTTGCATCTACGTACATGCATATTTCAGGAGGTTTACTGCATCTTCATGCAAGACCATGTCAAGGAAAGACATACGGCACCTATATGCAAGCCCACAGCAAGCCGGCAAGAGCATCATGTGTTTTTGAACGAGCAAGCAATCACTCCGTACAAGCCAATAATTAAAGAACAGGCAAGCAATGTGTGCATGACCGTATACACGTACAAATTTGCTGCTGCACCTTCACGGCTCTGTTGACGCTCAAGAATGGCTAAGGAAAGGTCAGCACCTCAGTATCCGGCAAAACGGGCGATTTCGGCATAACGCGCGTCCGGCGCACACCGGACACTGTCCAAAGAGCCCTGTGTGTGGGCTGAGCGCCGGACGCGGGTGCTGGACGCCCGGCGTCCGGCGCGTGTCGGACGCGGTACAGAGTGCTCCGCACAGGAACTGTCCTCCGGACGCAGGCGCTGGACGGCGGAGCACCGGACGCGGTACAGAGAGCCCTGCGCGCGGACCGGGTGCCGGAAGCGTCCGGCGTGTGCTGCGCGAGTCCGACTCGGTTACGAGTCGCGTTTTTGGAAGTTTTGGTCCTGAAAAACTTGATGTACGAGTTTTCGAGATATTTCCTACTGGGATAAGACCACGCCCCTCTATATATATGAGAGGATCATGGCCGATTGATCCCATCCAATCAATCGATCAAAAACCAAACACGATCAACATCGATCAACCTATCTTCTTCTACTTCTAGCCCTAATTCTCTCTCAACCCTTCTACTTGCTGTTCGGCGTCTCTCTCCGTGAGTTTCTCCGGCATCCTAGGCGCCATCCGCTGGTCTTAGGAGATCCTCTACGTGCCTCCTCCTGACGGGTCTTCCTGGAGGCGGTTCTAGGGCTTTATCCGGCCGTCGGCGAGCTCCACACCGGCAATATCGATCTCTAGATCGGTTTGCCGGTCACGCTACGTCGTCGCTGCATTACAGGTCGCTCCGTGCTACCTCTAGGGCGTCCAAGGCCCGACCTACCCGGTGTGTTGATCCGATCCCGTGGATTCCGGCGTCAACACACTTTTTGGCGACTCCGCTGGGGAAGGCGAAGCGTCAACTCCAGTTTTCATCTACCTCCAACATGGGGAGCCAAGACGGATCTTCCAGTGAGGGTGAGGATCGTACTAATGTTCATCCTAAGAACATTATATGTCCTTAGAATATGGACGAACTTCCCAATGAGCTCCGCACCAAGCTTCAAAACCAACTTGATGGCGTCATGAAGGCCTTCTTCGAAAGTTGCAGTAAGGGTCGGCATGACAAGGTGAAGCAATACAAGGAGCCCAACTACGCCGAGGTGCTGGCTTCATCATCTTCAGGGGCCAAGGTAAATACCGATGATCAACCCAAGTTTGATGATCCGTACCCTACTCATGCTAATTATGCTTTTATGTTAGAAGGTCATAAAAAGGTTGTAGATAATAATTTAGCTTCTGCAGTCAATATGATCATGGCTAGGTTTGATAAGTTAGAAGGCAGGACAGCGGATTCGGATGAATCGGATGTCGAAGAAGTAGAGCATTATGAATATGGTATGCCTCCTAATTTTTATGAGATTCAAGCCCTTTATGCAAAAGTAAACAAAGGCAAATCGCCCTACAAAACACACTCTAGCAAGGCCGATTCAGCTAATCCTAAATCTTCTAACCAAATGGTTTCGTTTGTTGAAAATTCGGGTCATTCCACACGGACCGAATCTCGGCAAATGAATAAGTCTTCGGCGGAAATGCAGTGCTTCCAAACCCACCGAAGTCACTTTGTGCTATCCCTCAACAAGTTAGCTCTAGAACGGCCCCTTCTACCGATTACACAGACACGTTTAATCGGTTTAAGGAAGATTTGTCTAAGTCTCTTGATGAAACTATAGGTGTGTCACTTAGACCTAGCAAAACCTCCTACCACAAACCCTACCCCGCTCACTTTGATTTCTTGAAAGCTCCGGAGGGTTGGAAAGTACCAGAGTTTCAAAAGTTTAGTGGTAGTTATAGTAAAACTTCTATGGAGCATATGAGCATGTTTTTAGCTCAATTAGGAGAAGCATGTGCCTTTGATTACATGAAAGTTCATTGTTTTCCTTTATCTCTTACTGGCACTGCTTTTGCTTGGTTTACTTTATTGCCTCCATGCACTATTGGTTCTTGAGCTCAATTAGAAGAGAGATTCCATAGTCACTTTTATTCGCGAGTCCAAGAAACTAGGTTGTCACATCTTACATCGGTTCGTCAAGGGCGTGATGAAGCCGCTCTTGATTTCTTTAAAAGGTGTAGGGAGATTAAGAACCGATGCTTCCATTTAATGATTTCCGAGAGGGATTTGGTTGATATATGCTTTAATGGTTTACATTCTAGGCTTCGTGAGAAACTAGAGAATGTACAATTTACTAATTTCAACCATCTTGTTGAGAAAGGCCATTTATTGGGAATCGCGCCTTAAAGAATCTTGTGAATTATATAGAACCCATCGTTCGAACACATATACTTTTGATGTTGTTTCAGATAGTTCGGATGATGAGACCAAGGAATGCAATGCCGCTGAAATTAGATGGCCAGCGGAAAATAAACATGTGACTTGCCCTTCTCTTAAGCCAATTCAAAAGAATCGGAATGAGGAAGTTAAATTTACT
This sequence comes from Themeda triandra, assembly GCA_018135685.1. Classification (NCBI taxonomy): domain Eukaryota; kingdom Viridiplantae; phylum Streptophyta; class Magnoliopsida; order Poales; family Poaceae; genus Themeda; species Themeda triandra. Next base: position 142,506 of record JAENPR010000796.1, on the reverse strand, counting down.
TTTCATACATCTAAATATGACCGCATTTTCGATGAATTGCTCAAAATCGGACACATTAGAATTAATTATACTATACCTTCTGCAGATGAGATTAAGAGAAAGGCTTATTGCAAATATCATAACTCTTATTCTCATGCGACTAATGATTGCAATTTCTTTCGTCGACAGATACAATCGGCCCTTAATGAGGGACGATTAAGTCTTGCAGATATGGAGATCAAAAGGAACCCCTTTCCCACTAACACAATTGAGGCAGGGGCTCCCACCATCTTGATTCGTCCTGATCAAGCCGATGGAGCTAAAGGCAAGAACGTCATCATCGGCAAGCCACGTCCTACACCGAATGTTCAAAAGAATTCGGGGCGGCAAGGGATACTTGAGAAGGATGATCAAGGAAAGAACAAGCTCATAATCACCGCTGGATCAGCGGAAGCATTGCGAAGGCAAAGATGGTATAAAGGCCAAGCAGCGCAGCAAAGACCGGCCCGGCCGACCCCTCCGGTCGGCCAAGACGATCCGTCCAGCTCAACGAAAGGGGCGCTCCAACCTGCTCTAACTGACGGTGGCCCTAGCACTTCAAAGTCGGCCAAACCGATTGTTACAATTGGTCAAACCGGCTCTGAACTTCCAGAAAGCTCAGTCTCTTCCGGCATTCATGTGACCCGTACATTCATTCCACATAAGCCAGAGGTGGGAGTATGGAAAGAGAAGGGGCAGAAAGCCAAGAAGCCTGTGGTAAAGCCACTTTGTACTTTTGATCGACTTGTGGCAAAGTACAAGCAACAAAAGGCCGATTCCGAGAATCGGCCCATAAAAAAAAGAGAGTCTACACCTCCTAAGCGAGAAGCTAAAGATAAGAAGCAGAAGAGTGTAGCTCCACCAATTGGTTCTTCTTCGCAGGTTGTTCGCACTCGTCCATCTCGTTGGGGACCACCGATCTCTCCAGCTCCACCTGTGCTGCCTTTGCCACAGTGGGGCGCCCAAGATGTGTGGGTACCATATCCGCCAGCTCGCATTCCAGTTCATCTAAGGTTGGAGGATGGTGCAAGATGTCCTATATTTAGCCAATTGGATTTTCAATCGAGCTCTAGTAGGACAGATCAAGAAAAGGCAATCAAGGCACCCGTGCAACAAACTTACATCCCAAGAAGGTGCAAGTGCCTGAGAAGACTAGATCAAGTAGTACTACATTACCTAGCATCATAATCGGGTCAATGACAGCTCCCATCGTTAATAGCAATGGACCGATTGTGATTGGGGGGCAAGATCCAGCAAAGGAGAAGATTGAAGATCCTAAAGAAGTTGCTGGAGAAGAGAAAAAAGAGAAACCACCAAGGAATCCAAAGTACACACAACCCAAGTGGTGCCCACCTAATTTGGATAAGACCCAGAGGCGGAAGTTGCAGCGCGCCCGAGCAAGGAAGTTGAAGAAGCAAGCCCTTGAAAACCCGCAAAAGGTCTTGCCAAATGAGAACAACGGCGTTGCTGAAGAATCGACGCCGGCCAAACCGACTTTGGAGTCGGCTAAGTCGGCAGCGCCGGCCAAGTCGGTGGAGATGGTGGAACCGGCCAAGCCGATTGTAGAATCAGCTAAGTCGGTGGATGCTAGTTCGGCTGCTCCGGAGATTGCCGAATCGGTTGCAACTCCTTCCGAGGACTTGGTACCGATTCCGGCAATTCCCAAGGATCTTGGGGAGAATCCCAAAGAGTTTGCTACTGTGGTTGCTAATGCTATAGGTATAGAAGCTCCGGAGGAACAAGATGATAAGATGGTGTACTATGAGCCATCTCCGGAGCGGATCAACGTAGTATACTTGTCTTCGGATTACTACGTGGTTCATTATAATGAGGAGGAGCCACCAGCAGCAGAATTGGTATTTGCAGTGGAGGATGCTGTGTTCAAGAAGCCGAAGGCCTGATTGGACACCTTCGGCCTTTGAATTTGAAGGGGCACATCAATGGAACTGCGGTGCATAGTATGCTAGTGGACAGCGGTGCGATTGTCAATGTCATGCCTTATTCGCTGTGTCGCAAGCTTGGGATCAAGGAGGAAGATTTGATCAAGACCAATATGACCATCACAGGAGTTGGTGGAGATGCTCCAATTCCGGCCAAAGGTATTGCTAACGTTGAATTCACCATCGGGACCAAGACTTTGGCTACTTCCTTCTTCGTTGCCGACATCAAGGGAAGCAACAATGTAATACTTGGGCGCGATTGGATACATGCCAATGAGTACGTGCCTTCCAGTCTACACCAATATCTCATCCAGTGGATCGGTGATGCTATCGAGATTGTCCATGCAGATTCATCGGCTGAAGTTGCTGTTGCCGATTCGTCCGAAACCGGGGGGCATGGAGCCTTTGGCTGCTTATCAAGTAGAGATCTCTCTAAATATGATTATGTAGATTATGCCAAGGGAAGTTTTGTTCCCGTATCTCTCAAGCCGATTGTCAATCGGCTCATTACAATTATGTAATGGATAATCATGAATGGTTAAAGCGTCGTGTTGAACAATATCGAGCTGAAAAGACCGATGCTTGTGAAGCTATTGATGACTTTGATGAGCTCAATAAGTTGGGCCAAGGTTTTACATTGGCCGACCCTTTAGAACAAGTTGATATTGGGGATGGCATTACGCCATGGCCGACGTTTATAAATCAAAACTTAGAAGCCGATTATAAAGTTGAATTAATCGCGCTTCTCAAGGAATATGTTGATTGTTTTGCATGGAACTACACTGAAATGCTAGGATTAAGCCGAGATCTTGTTGAGCATCAGCTCCTTATTAAAGATGGATTCAAGCCTGTCAAGCAACATCCAAGACGCTTCAATTCGGCCATCCATGACAATATGCAGAGTGGGTTTCTAACATTGTGCCGGTTGAGAAGGAGGACTCCGGCAAGATTAGAGTGTGTGTGGATTTCAAAGATTTGAATAGAGCCACTCCTAAAGATGAGTACCCTAAGCCTATAGCCGATATGTTAATCAATGATGCTTCTAGACACAAGATGATTAGCTCTCTTGACGGCAACGCGGGATATAATCTGATTTTCATGGCAGAAGAAGACACATCAAAGACGGCTTTCATTTGTCCTGGCTTTGTCGGATTATTTGAGTGGATTGTGATAACCTTTGGGTTGAAGAATGCAGGTGCAACCTATCAAAGGGCTATGAACTTGATTTTCCATGATTTAATTGGGGTGATTATGGAAGTATATATTGATGATATTGTGATTAAATTGGCTGCCCATAAATCTCGCTTAGCCAATTTGCGTCTTGCTTTTGAAAGGATGCGCCGCTATGGTTTGAAGATGAAACCACTCAAGTGTGTTTTCGGAGTGTCGGTTGGAAAGTTTTTAGGCTTTATCATCCATGATAAAGGCATAGAGGTTGATTCCAAGAGGATTGAGAAGATCAAGAGAGTTGAGCCGCCTAATGAGAAAATCCAAAATTCAAAGTTTGAGTGCTACAAACTTTGTCAAATGAAAAGTTGACCATTACACCAAATCTAGAACTTGAAGAGTGTGACAAACTTTGTGTTCATGACTTTTGCATTTGGGACCATCTAGAGTTGGGTCAAAGTGGTTTTTTATAAAAAATCTAAGATTTGACTTGGTCAAACATGGTCAAATGAGGCACCAAATGACCTTAGATGGAAAACATTTGAATACAAGGGTGAAAAACTCATCAAGATACACATTTGATAGATAGGTCATTCTTGCATTTGAGACAGTGTTACCCAACACCAGTCACAAAGTCTTGAATCTCACATGGACTTTATGGAAGTGTATTTGAGACTTGTGGATTTGGAGCTACACTTTCCTAACACTTTGTCAAATGAAAAAATAGCCTATGTATCAAATGTAGATCATGATGAGTGGACCAAAATGGGGATTCAAGACTTTTTAGTTGGAGACCATCTAGGGTTTCAAAAACTGGATCCGAGGAGCCAAAATTCAAAAATTCAAAGTTGGGGTGCTACAAACTTTGTCAAATGAAACGTTGACCACTACACTAAATGTAGAACATGAAGAGTGTAACAAACTTTGTGTACATGACTTTTGCATTTGGGACCATCTAGGGTTGGGTCAAAGTAGTTTACAAAAATCCAAGATTTGACTTGGTCAAACATGGTCAAATGAGGCACCAAATGACCTTAAATGGAAAACATTTGAAAACAAGGGTGATAGAACTCATCAAGATACACATTTGACAGATAGTCCATTTTCACATTTGAGACAGTGTTACCCAACACCAGTCACAAAGTCTTGAATCTCACATAGACTTTATGGAAGTGTATTTGAGACCTGTGGATTTGGAACCACATTTTCCTAACACTTTGTCAAATGAAAAAATGGCCTCTTTATCAATTGTAGATCATGATGAGTAGACCAAAATGGGTATTTAAGACTTTTCAGTTTGAGACCATCTAGGGCTTCGAAAACTGGATCCGAGGTGACAAAATTTAAAAATTCAATGTTTGAGTGCTACAAACATTATCAAATAAAAAGAGGACTGTTACACCAAATGTAGAACTTGAAGAGTGTGACAAACTTTGTGTTCATGACTTTTGCATTTGGGACCATCTAGGGTTGGGTCAAAGTGGTTTTTTACAAAAATCCAAGATTTGACTTGGTCAAACATGGTCAAAATGAGGCACCAAATGACCTCGATGGAAAACATTTGAATACAAGGATGATAAAACTCATCAAGGTACACATTTGATAGATAGGCCATTTTTGCATTAGAGACAGTGTTACCCAACACCAATCACAAAGTCTTGAATCTCACATGGACTTTGTGGAAGTGTATTTGAGATCTGTGGATTTGGAACTACACTTTCCTAACACTTTGTCAAATGAAAAAATGGCATATGTATCAAATGTAGATCATGATGAGTGGACCAAAATGGGTATTCCGTGACTTTTCGGTTTAAGACCTTCTAGGGTTTCAAAAACTGGATCCGAGGTGCCAAAATTCAAAAAATCAAAGTTTGAGTGCTACAAACATTGTCAAATGAAAAGTTGACCATTACACCAAATGTAGAATTTAAAGAGTGTGACAAACATTGAGTTCATGACTTTTGCATTTGGGACCATCTAGAGTTGGGTCAAAGTGGTTTTTTATAAAAAATCTAAGATTTGACTTGGTCAAACATGGTCAAATGAGGCACTAAATGACCTCAGATGGAAAACATTTGAATACAAGGGTGATAAAACTCATCAAGATACACATTTGATAGATAGGTCATTCTTGCATTTGAGACAGTGTTACCCAACACCAGTCACAAAGTCTTGAATCTCACATGGACTTTATGAAAGTGTATTTAAGGCCTATAGATTTGAAGCTACACTTTTCTAACACTTTATCAAATGAAAAAATAGCCTATGTATCAAATGTAGATCATGATGAGTGGACCAAAATGGGCATTCAAGACTTTTCAGTTGGAGACCATCTAGGGTTTCGAAAACTGGATCCGAGGTGCCAAAATTCAAAAATTCAAAGTTTGAGTGCTACAAACTTTGTCAAATAAAACGTTGACCACTACACTAAATGTAGAACATGAAGAGTGTGACAAACTTTGTGTTCATGACTTTTGCATTTGGGACCATCTAGGGTTGGGTCAAAGTGGTTTACAAAAATCCAAGATTTGACTTGGTCAAAGATGGTCAAATCAGGCACCAAATGACCTTAAATGGAAAACATTTGAAAACAAGGGTGATAGAACTCATCAAGATACACATTTGATAGATAGTCCATTTTCACATTTGGGACAGTTACCCAACACCAGTCACAAAGTCTTGAATCTCACATGGACTTTATGGAAGTGTATTTGAGACCTGTGGATTTGGAACTACACTTTCCTAACACTTTGTCAAATAAAAAAATAGCATATGTATCACATATAGATCATGATGAGTGGACCAAAATGAGTATTCAAGACTTTTCAGTTTGAGACCATCTAGGGCTTCGAAAACTGGATTCGAGATGACAAAATTTAAAATTCAAAGTTTGAGTGCTACAAACTTTGTCAAATAAAAAGCTCACTGTTACACCAAATGTAGAACTTGAAGAGTGTGACAAACTTTGTGTTCATGACTTTTGCATTTGGGACCATCTAGGGTTGGGTCAAAGTGGTTTTTTACAAAAATCCAAGACTTGACTTGGTCAAACATGGTCAAAATGAGGCACCAAATGACCTCAGATGGAAAACATTTGAATACAAGGGTGATAGAACTCATCAAGATACACATTTGATAGATAGGCCATTTTTACATTTGAGACAGTGTTACCCAACACCAATCACAAAGTCTTGAATCTCACATGGACTGTGGAAGTGTATTTGAGACCTGTGGATTTGGAACTACACTTTCCTAACACTTTGTCAAATGAAAAAATGGCATATGTATCAAATGTAGATCATGATGAGTGGACCAAAATGGGTATTCAAGACTTTTCAGTTTAAGACCATCTAGGATTTCGAAAACTAGATCCGAGGTGCCAAAATTCAAAAATTCAAAGTTTGAGTGCTACAAACTTTGTCAAATGAAAAGTTGACCATTACACCAAATGTAGAATTTGAAGAGTGTGACAAACTTTGAGTTCATGAATTTTGCATTTGGGACCATCTAGAGTTGGGTCAAAGTGGTTTTTTATAAAAAATCTAAGATTTGACTTGATCAAACATGGTCAAATGAGGCACCAAATGACCTCAGATGGAAAACATATGAATACAAGGGTGATAAAACTCATCAAGATACACATTTGATAGATAGGTCGTTCTTGCATTTGAGACAGTGTTACCCAACACCAGTCATAAAGTCTTGAATCTCACATAGACTTTATGAAAGTGTATTTAAGACCTGTGAATTTGAAGCTACACTTTCCTAACACTTTATAAAATGAAAAAATGGCCTAAGCATCAAATGTAGATCATGATGAGTGGACCAAAATGGGCATTCAAGACTCTTCAGTTGGAGACCATCTAGGGTTTCGAAAACTAGATTCGAGGTGCCAAAATTCAAAAATTCAAAGTTTGAGTGCTACAAACTTTGTCAAATGAAACGTTGACCACTACACTAAATGTAGAACATGAAGAGTGTGACAAACTTTGTGTTCATGACTTTTGCATTTGGGACCATCTAGGGTTGGGTCAAAGTGGTTTACAAAAATCCAAGATTTGACTTGGTCAAACATGGTCAAATGAGGCACCAAATGACCTTAAATGGAAAACATTTGAAAACAAGGGTGATAGAACTCATCAAGATACACATTTGATAGATAGTCCATTTTCACATTTGGGACAGTTACCCAACACCAGTCACAAAGTCTTGAATCTCACATGGACTTTATGGAAGTGTATTTGAGACCTGTGGATTTGGAACTACACTTTCGTAACACTTTGTCAAATAAAAAAAATAGCATATGTATCAAATGTAGATCATGATGAGTGGACCAAAATGGGTATTCAAGACTTTTCAGTTTGAGACCATCTAGGGCTTCGAAAACTGGATCCGAGATGACAAAATTTAAAAATTCAAAGTTTGAGTGCTACAAACTTTGTCAAATAAAAAGTTGACTCAAATGTAGAACTTGAAGAGTGTGACAAACTTTGTGTTCATGACTTTTGCATTTGGGACCATCTAGGGTTGGGTCAAAGTGGTTTTTGACAAAAATCCAAGATTTGACTTGGTCAAACATGGTCAAAATGAGGCACCAAATGACCTCGATGGAAAACATTTGAATGCAAGGGAGATAGAACTCATCAAGATACACGTTTGATAGATAGGCCATTTTTGCATTTGAGACAAAGTGTTACCCAACACCAATCACAAAGTCTTGAATCTCACATGGACTGTGGAAGTGTATTTGAGATCTGTGGATTTGGAACTACACTTTCCTAACACTTTGTCAAATGAAAAAATGGCATATGTATCAAATGTAGATCATGATGAGTGGACCAAAATGGGTATTCCAGACTTTTCAGTTTAAGACCTTCTAGGGTTTCAAAAACTGGATCCGAGGTGCCAAAATTCAAAAAATCAAAGTTTGAGTGCTACAAACATTGTCAAATGAAAAGTTGACCATTACACCAAATGTAGAATTTAAAGAGTGTGACAAACATTGAGTTCATGACTTTTGCATTTGGGACCATCTAGAGTTGGGTCAAAGTGGTTTTTCATAAAAAATCTAAGATTTGACATGGTCAAACATGGTCAAATGAGGCACTAAATGACCTCGATGGAAAACATTTGAATACAAGGGTGATAAAACTCATCAAGATACACATTTGATAGATAGGTCATTCTTGCATTTGAGACAAGTTACCCAACACCAGTCCACAAAGTCTTGAATCTCACATGGACTTTATGAAAGTGTATTTAAGGCCTATAGATTTGAAGCTACACTTTCCTAACACTTTATCAAATGAAAAAATAGCCTATGTATCAAATGTAGATCATGATGAGTGGACCAAAATGGGCATTCAAGACTTTTCGCTTGGAGACCATCTAGGGTTTCGAAAACCGGATCCGAGGTGCCAAAATTCAAAAATTCAAAGTTTGAGTGCTACAAACTTTGTCAAATAAAACGTTGACCACTACACTAAATGTAGAACATGAAGAGTGTGACAAACTTTGTGTTCATGACTTTTGCATTTGGGACCATCTAGGGTTGGGTCAAAGTGGTTTACAAAAATCCAAGATTTGACTTGGTCAAAGATGGTCAAATCGTGCACCAAATGACCTTAAATGGAAAACATTTGAAAACAAGGGTGATAGAACTCATCAAGATACACATTTGATAGATAGTCCATTTTCACATTTGGGACAGCTTACCCAACACCAGTCACAAAGTCTTGAATCTCACATGGACTTTATGGAAGTGTATTTGAGACCCGTGGATTTGGAACTACACTTTCCTAACACTTTGTCAAATAAAAAAATAGCATATGTATCACATATAGATCATGATGAGTGGACCAAAATGAGTACTCAAGACTTTTCAGTTTGAGACCATCTAGGGCTTCGAAAACTGGATTCGAGATGACAAAATTTAAAATTCAAAGTTTGAGTGCTACAAACTTTGTCAAATAAAAAGCTCACTGTTACACCAAATGTAGAACTTGAAGAGTGTGACAAACTTTGTGTTCATGACTTTTGCATTTGGGACCATCTAGGGTTGGGTCAAAGTGGTTTTTTACAAAAATCCAAGACTTGACTTGGTCAAACATGGTCAAAATGAGGCACCAAATGACCTCGATGGAAAACATTTGAATACAAGGGTGATAGAACTCATCAAGATACACATTTGATAGAGAGGCCATTTTTACATTTGAGACAGTGTTACCCAACACCAATCACAAAGTCTTGAATCTCACATGGACTGTGGAAGTGTATTTGAGACCTGTGGATTTGGAACTACACTTTCCTAACACTTTGTCAAATGAAAAAATGGCATATGTATCAAATGTAGATCATGATGAGTGGACCAAAATGGGTATTCAAGACTTTTCAGTTTAAGACCATCTAGGATTTCGAAAACTAGATCCGAGGTGCCAAAATTCAAAAATTCAAAGTTTGAGTGCTACAAACTTTGTCAAATGAAAAGTTGACCATTACACCAAATGTAGAATTTGAAGAGTGTGACAAACTTTGAGTTCATGAATTTTGCATTTGGGACCATCTAGAGTTGGGTCAAAGTGGTTTTTTATAAAAAATCTAAGATTTGACTTGATCAAACATGGTCAAATGAGGCACCAAATGACCTCAGATGGAAAACATATGAATACAAGGGTGATAAAACTCATCAAGATACACATTTGATAGATAGGTCGTTCTTGCATTTGAGACAGTGTTACCCAACACCGGTCATAAAGTCTTGAATCTCACATAGACTTTATGAAAGTGTATTTAAGACCTCGTGAATTTGAAGCTACACTTTCCTAACACTTTATAAAATGAAAAAATGGCCTAAGCATCAAATGTAGATCATGATGAGTGGACCAAAATGGGCATTCAAGACTCTTCGTTGGAGACCATCTAGGGTTTCGAAAACTAGATTCGAGGTGCCAAAATTCAAAAATTCAAAGTTTGAGTGCTACAAACTTTGTCAAATGAAACGTTGACCACTACACTAAATGTAGAACATGAAGAGTGTGACAAACTTTGTGTTCATGACTTTTGCATTTGGGACCATCCGGTTGGGTCAAAGTGGTTTACAAAAATCCAAGATTTAACTTGGTCAAACATGGTCAAATGAGGCACCAAATGACCTTAAATGGAAAACATTTGAAAACAAGGGTGATAGAACTCATCAAGATACACATTTGATAGATAGTCCATTTTCACATTTGGGACAGTTACCCAACACCACCACAAAGTCTTGAATCTCACATGGACTTTATGGAAGTGTATTTGAGACCCGTGATTTGGAACTACACTCTCGTAACACTTTGTCAAATAAAAAAATAGCATATGTATCAAATGTAGATCATGATGAGTGGACCAAAATGGGTATTCAAGACTTTTCAGTTTGAGACCATCTAGGGCTTCGAAAACTAGATCCGAGATGACAAAATTTAAAAATTCAAAGTTTGAGTGCTACAAACTTTGTCAAATAAAAAGTTGACTCAAATGTAGAACTTGAAGAGTGTGACAAACTTTGTGTTCATGACTTTTGCATTTGGGACCATCTAGGGTTGGGTCAAAGTGGTTTTTGACAAAAATCCAAGATTTGACTTGGTCAAACATGGTCAAAATGAGGCACCAAATGACCTCAGATGGAAAACATTTGAATGCAAGGGAGATAGAACTCATCAAGATACACGTTTGATAGATAGGCCATTTTTGCATTTGAGACAAAGTGTTACCCAACACCAATCACAAAGTCTTGAATCTCACATGGACTTTGTGAAAGTGTATTTGAGACCTGTGGATTTAGAACTTCACTTTTCGAACACTTTGTCAAATGAAAAAATGGCATATGTATCAAATGTAGATCATGATGAGTGGACCAAAATGGGTATTCAAGACTTTTCAGTTTAAGACAATCTAGGGTTTCGAAAACTGGATCCGAGGTGCCAAAATTCAAAAATTCAAAGTTTGATTGCTACAAACTTTGTCAAATAAAAAGTTGACCATTACACCAAATGTAGAACTTGAAGAGTGTGACAAACTTTGTGTTCATGACTTTTGCATTTGGGACCATCTAGGGTTGGGTCAAAGTGCTTTTTTACAAAAATCCAAGATATGACTTGGTCAAACATGGTCAAATAAGGCACCAAATGACCTCAGATGGAAAACATTTGAATACAAGGGTGTTAGAACTCATCAAGATACACATTTGATAGATACACCATTTTTACATTTGAGACAAATAAGTTACCCAACACCAATCACAAAGTCTTGAATCTCACATGGACTTTGTGGAAGTGTATTTGAGACGTGTGGATTTGGAACTATACATTCCTAACACTTTGTCAAATGAAAAAATGGCATATGTATCAAATGTAGATCATGATGAGTGAACCAAAATGGGTATTCAAGACTTTTCAGTTTGAGACCATCTAGGGTTTCGAAAACTGGATCCGAGGTGCCAAAATTCAAAAGTTCAAAGTTTGAGTGCTACAAACTTTGTCAAATAAAAAGTTGACCATTACACCAAATGTAGAACATGAAGAGTGTGACAAACTTTGTGTTCATGACTTTTGCATTTGGGACCATCTAGGGTTGGGTCAAAGTGGTTTTTTACAAAAATCCAAGATATGACTTGGTCAAACATGGTCAAATGAGGCACCAAATGACCTCAGATGGAAAACATTTGAATACAAGGGTGATAGAACTCATCAAGATACACATTTGATAGATAGGTCATTTTTGCATTTGAAACAAATAAGTTACCCAACACCAGTCACAAAGTCTTAAATCTCACTTAGATTTTATGGAAGTGTATTTGAGACCTGTGGATTTGGAACCACACTTTCCTAACACTTTGTCAAATGAAAAAATGGCCTCTGTATCAATTGTAGATCATGATGAGTAGACCAAAATGGGTATTCAAGACTTTTCTTTGAGACCATCTAGGGTTTCAAAACTGGATCCGAGGTGCCAAAATTCAAAAATTCAAAGTTTGAGTGCTACAAACGTTGTCAAATAAAAAGTTGACCATTACACCAAATGTAGAACTTGAAGAGTGTGACAAACTTTGTGTTCATGACTTTTGCATTTGAGACCATCTAGGATTGGGTCAAAGTGGTTTTTTACAAAAATCCAAGATTTGACTTGGTCAAACATGGTCAAATGAGGTACCAAATGACCTCAGATGGAAAACATTTGAATACAAGGGTGATAGAACTCATCAAGATACACATTTGATAGATAGGTCATTTTTGCATTTGAAACAGTGTTACCCAACACCAGTCACAAAGTCTTAAATCTCACTTAGATTTTATGGAAGTGTATTTGAGACCTGTGGATTTGGAACCACACTTTCCTAACACTTTGTCAAATGAAAAAATGGCCTCTGTATCAATTGTAGATCATGATGAGTAGACCAAAATGGGTATTCAAGACTTTTCTGTTTGAGACCATCTAGGGTTTCGAAAACTGGATCCGAGGTGCCAAAATTCAAAAATTCAAAGTTTGAGTGCTACAAACTTTGTCAAATAAAAAGTTGACCATTACACCAAATGTAGAACTTGAAGAGTGTGACAAACTTTGTGTTCATGACTTTTGCATTTGAGACCATCTAGGATTGGGTCAAAGTGGTTTTTTACAAAAATCCAAGATTTGACTTGGTCAAACATGGTCAAATGAGGCACCAAATAACCTCGATGGAAAATATTTGAATACAAGGCTGTTAGAACTCATCAACATACACATTTGATAGATAGGCTATTTTTGTATTTGAGACAGTGTTACCCAACACCAACGACAAAGTCTTGAATCTCACATGGCCTTTGTGGAAGTGTATTTGAGACCTTCGGTTTGGAACTACACTTTTCCAACACTATGACAAATGAAAAAATGGCATATGTATCAAATGTAGATCATGATGAGTGGACTAAAATGGGTATTCAAGACTTTTCAGTTTGAGACCGAGTTTCAAAACTGGATCCGACGTGCTAAAATTCAAAAATTCAAAGTTTGAGTGCCACAAACTTTATCAAATAAAAATTTGACCATTACACCAAATGTACAACTTGAAGAGTGTGACAAACTTTGTGTTCATGACTTTTGCATTTGGGACCATCTAGGGTTGGGTCAAAGTGGTTTTTTACAAAAATCCTAGATTTGACTTTGTCAAACATGGTCAAATGAGGTACCAAATGACCTCAGATGGAAAACATTTGAATACAAGGGTGATAGAACTCATAAAGATACACATTTGATAGATAGGCCATTTTTGCATTCGAGACAGTGTTACCCAACACCAATCACAAAGTCTTAAATCTCACATGGACTTTGTGGAAGTGTATTTGAGACCTGTGAATTTGGAACTACACTTTCCTAACACTTTGTCAAATAAAAAATAGCATATGCATCAAATGTAGATCGTGATGTGTGCACCAAAATGGGTATTCAAGACTTTTCAGTTTGGGACCATCTAGGGTTTTGAGAACTGGATCCGAATTGCCAAAATTCAAAAATTCAAAGTCTGAGTGCTACAAACTTTGTCAAATAAAAAGTTGACCATTGCACCAAATGTAGAACTTGAAGAGTGTGACAAACTTTGTGTTCATGACTTTTGCATTTGGGACCATCTAGGGTTGGGTCAAAGTGGTTTTTTACAAAAATCCAAGATTTAACTTGGTCAAAAATGGTCAAAATAAGGCACCAAATCATCTCAGATGGAAAACATTTGAATACAAGAGTGATTGAACTCATCAAGATACACATTTGATAGATAGGCCATTTTTGCATTTGAGACAGTGTTACCCAACACCAATCACAAAGTCTTGAATCTCACATGGACTTTATGGAAGTGTATTTGAAACTTGTGGATTTGGAACTACACTTTCCTAACACTTTGTCAAATGGAAAAATAGCCTATGTATCAAATGTAGATCATGATGAGTGGACCAAAATGGGTATTCAAGACTTTTCAGTTTAAGACCATCTAGGGATTCGAAAACTAGATCCGAGGTGCCGAAATTAAAAAATTCAAAGTTTGAGTGCCACAAACTTTGTCAAATGAAAACTTGACCATTATACCAAATGTAGAACTTAAAGAGTGTGACAAACTTTGTGTTCATGATTTTTGCATTTGAGACCATCTAGGGTTTGGTCAAAGTGGTTTTTTACAAAAATCCAAGATTTGACTTGGTCAAACATGATCAAATGAGGCACCAAATGACCTCAGATGTAAAACATTTGAATACAAGGGTGATAGAACTCAACAAGATACACATTTGATAGATAGGTCATTTTTGCATTTGAAACAGTGTTGTCCAACACCGATCACAAAGTCTTAAATGTCATATGGACTTTATGGAAGTGTATTTGAGACCAGGATTTGGAACTACACTTTCCTAACACTTTGTCAAATAAAAAAATGGCCTATGTCTCAAATGTAGATCATGATGAGTGGACCAAAATGGGTATTCAAGACTTTGTAGTTTGAGACCATCTAGGGTTTCGAAAACTGGATCCGAGGTGTTAAAATTCAAAAATTCAAAGTTTGAGTGCTACAAACTTTGTCAAATAAAAAGTTGACCATTACACCAAATGTAGAACTTGAAGAGTGTGACAAACTTTGTGTTCATGACTTTTGCATTTGGGACCATCTAGGGTTGGGTCAAAGTGGTTTTTTACAAAAATCCATGATTTGACTAGGTCAAACATGCTCAAAAGAGGCACCAAATGACCTCAGATGGAAAACTTTTGAATACATGGCTGTTAGAACTCATCAAGATACACATTTGATAGGTAGGCTATTTTTGTATTTAAGACAAAGTGTTACCCAACACCAATGACAAAGTCTTGAATCTCACATGGACTTTGTGGAAGTGTATTTGAGACCTCTGGATTTGAAACTACACTTTTCTAACACTTTGTCAAATGAAAAAATGGCATATGTATCAAATGTAGATCATGATGAGTGGACCAAAATGGGTATTCAAGACTTTTCAGTTTGAGACCATCTAGGGTTTCGAAAACTGGATCCGAGTGCCGAAATTCAAAAATTCAAAGTTTGAGTGCTACAAACTTTGTCAAATAAAAACTTGACCATTACACCAAATGTAGAACTTGAAGGGTGTGACAAACTTTGTGTTCATGACTTTTGCGTTTGAGACCATCTAGGATTGGGTCAAAGTGGTTTTTTACAAAAATCCAAGATTTGACTTGGTCAAACATGGTCAAATGAGGCACCAAATGACCTCAGATGGAAAAACATTTGAATACAAGGGTGATAGAACTCATCAAGATACACATTTGATAGGTAGGCCATTTTTGCAATTGAGACAGTGTTACCCAACACCAATGACAAAGTCTTGAATCTGACATGGACTTTGTGGAAGTGTATTTGAGACCTCTGGATTTGGAACTACACTTTTCCAACACTTTGTCAAATGAAAAAATGGCATATGTATCAAATGTAGATCATGATGAGTGGACCAAAATGGGTATTCAAGACTTTTCGGTTTAAGACCATTTCGAAAACTGGATCCGAGGTGCCAAAATTCAAAAATTCAAAGTTTGAGTGCTACAAACTTTGTCAAGTAAAAAGTTGACCATTACACCAAATGTAGAACTTGAAGAGTGTGACAAACTTTGTGTTCATAACTTTTGCATTTGGGACCATCTAGGGTTGGGTCAAAGTGGTTTTTTAAAAACACAAGATTTGACTTGGTCAAACATGGTCAAATGAGGCACCAAATGACCTCAGATGGAAAACATTTGAATACAAGGGTGATAGAACTCATCAAGATACACATTTGATAGATAGGCCATTTTCGCATTTGACACAGTGTTATCCAACACCAGTCACAAAGTCTTAAATGTCATATGGACTTTATGGAAGTGTATTTGAGACACAATGGATTTGGAACTACACTTTCCTAACACTTTGTCAAATAAAAAAAAGGCCTATGTCTCAAATGTAGATCATGATAAGCTGGACCAAACCGGGTATTTAAGACTTTTCAGTTTGAGACCATCTAGGGTTTCAAAACTGGATCCGAGGTGTCAAAATTCAAAAATTCAAAGTTTGAGTGCTACAAACTTTGTCAAATAAAAAGTTGACCATTACACCAAATGTAGAACTTGAAGAGTGTGACAAACTTTGTGTTCATGACTTTTGCATTTGGGACCATCTAGGGTTGGGTCAAAGTGGTTTTTTACAAAAATCCATGATTTGACTAGGTCAAACATGCTCAAATGAGGCACCAAATGACCTCAGATGGAAAACATTTGAATACATGGCTGTTAGAACTCATCAAGATACACATTTGATAGGTAGGCTATTTTTGCATTTGAGACAGTGTTACCCAACACCAATGACAAAGTCTTCAATCTCACATGGACTTTGTGGAAGTGTATTTGAGACCTCTGGATTTGGAACTACACTTTTCCAACACTTTGTCAAATGAAAAAATGGCATATGTATCAAATGTAGATCATGATGAGTGGACCAAAATGGGTATTCAAGACTTTTCAGTTTAAGACCATTTCGAAAACTGGATCCGAGGTGCCAAAATTCAAAAATTCAAAGTTTGAGTGCTACAAACTTTGTCAAGTAAAAAGTTGACCATTACACCAAATGTAGAACTTGAAGAGTGTGACAAACTTTGTGTTCATAACTTTTGCATTTGGGACCATCTAGGGTTGGGTCAAAGTGGTTTTTAAAAAACACAAGATTTGACTTGGTCAAACATGGTCAAATGAGGCACCAAATGACCTCGAGATGGAAAACATTTGAATACAAGGGTGATAGAACTCATCAAGATACACATTTGATAGATAGGCCATTTTCGCATTTGACACGGTGTTATCCAACACCGGTCACAAAGTCTTAAATGTCATATGGACTTTATGGAAGTGTATTTGAGACCTGTGGATTTGGAACTACACTTTCCTAACACTTTGTCAAATAAAAAAAAGGCCTATGTCTCAAATGTAGATCATGATAACTGGACCAAACTGGGTATTTAAGACTTTTCAGTTTGAGACCATCTAGGGTTTCGAAAACTGGATCCGAGGTGTCAAAATTCAAAAATTCAAAGTTTGAGTGCTACAAACTTTGTCAAATAAAAAGTTGACCATTACACCAAATGTAGAACTTGAAGAGTGTGACAAACTTTGTGTTCATGACTTTTGCATTTGGGACCATCTAGGGTTGGGTCAAAGTGGTTTTTTACAAAAATCCATGATTTGACTAGGTCAAACATGCTCAAATGAGGCACCAAATGACCTCAGATGGAAAACATTTGAATACATGGCTGTTAGAACTCATCAAGATACACATTTGATAGGTAGGCTATTTTTGCATTTGAGACAGAGTGTTACCCAACACCAATGACAAAGTCTTCAATCTCACATGGACTTTGTGGAAGTGTATTTGAGACCTCTGGAT
The DNA here is from genome assembly GCA_018135685.1 of Themeda triandra. Lineage (NCBI taxonomy): Eukaryota > Viridiplantae > Streptophyta > Magnoliopsida > Poales > Poaceae > Themeda > Themeda triandra. The sequence goes on along the minus strand of JAENPR010000796.1, from coordinate 124,929 downwards.
TTGGAACTACACTTTTCTCACACTTTGTCAAATGAAAAAATGGCATATGTATCAAATGTAGATCATGATGAGTGGACCAAAATGGGTATTCAAGACTTTTCAGTTTGAGACCATCTAGGGTTTCCTGGATCCGAGGTGCCGAAATTCAAAAATTCAAAGTTTGAGGGCTACAAACTTTGTCAAATAAAAACTTGACCGTTACACCAAATGTAGAACTTGAAGGGTGTGACAAACTTTGTGTTCATGACTTTTGCGTTTGAGACCATCTAGGATTGGGTCAAAGTGGTTTTTTACAAAAATCCAAGATTTGACTTGGTCAAACATGGTCAAATGAGGCACCAAATGACCTCAGATGGAAAACATTTGAATACAAGGGTGATAGAACTCATCAAGATACACATTTGATAGGTAGGCCATTTTTGCATTTGGGACAGTGTTACCCAACACCAATGACAAAGTCTTGAATCTCACATGGACTTTGTGGAAGTGTATTTGAGACCTCTGGATTTGGAACTACACTTTTCCAACACTTTGTCAAATGAAAAAATGGCATATGTATCAAATGTAGATCATGATGAGTGGACCAAAATGGGTATTCAAGACTTTTCAGTTTAAGACCATTTCGAAAACTGGATCCGAGGTGCCAAAATTCAAAAATTCAAAGTTTGAGTGCTACAAACTTTGTCAAGTAAAAAGTTGACCATTACACCAAATGTAGAACTTGAAGAGTGTGACAAACTTTGTGTTCATAACTTTTGCATTTGGGACCATCTAGGGTTGGGTCAAAGTGGTTTTTTAAAAAACACAAGATTTGACTTGGTCAAACATGGTCAAATGAGGCACCAAATGACCTCAGATGGAAAACATTTGAATACAAGGGTGATAGAACTCATCAAGATACACATTTGATAGATAGGCCATTTTCGCATTTGACACGGTGTTATCCAACACCGATCACAAAGTCTTAAATGTCATATGGACTTTATGGAAGTGTATTTGAGACCTGTGGATTTGGAACTACACTTTCCTAACACTTTGTCAAATAAAAAAATGGCCTATGTCTCAAATGTAGATCATGATGACTGGACCAAAATGGGTATTCAAGACTTTTCAGTTTGAGACCATCTAGGGTTTCGAAAACTGGATCCGAGGTGTCAAAATTCAAAAATTCAAAGTTTGAGTGCTACAAACTTTGTCAAATAAAAAGTTGACCATTACACCAAATGTAGAACTTGAAGAGTGTGACAAACTTTGTGTTCATGACTTTTGCATTTGGGACCATCTAGGGTTGGGTCAAAGTGGTTTTTTACAAAAATCCATGATTTGACTAGGTCAAACATGCTCAAATGAGGCACCAAATGGCCTCGGATGGAAAACATTTGAATACATGGTCAATTAGAACTCATCAAGATACACATTTGATAGGTAGGCTATTTTTGCATTTGAGACAGTGTTACCCAACACCAATGACAAAGTCTTCAATCTCACATGGACTTTGTGGAAGTGTATTTGAGACCTCTAGATTTGGAACTACACTTTTCTCACACTTTGTCAAATGAAAAAATGGCATATGTATCAAATGTAGATCATGATGAGTGGACCAAAATGGGTATTCAAGACTTTTCAGTTTGAGACCATCTAGGGTTTCGAAAACTGGATCCGAGGTGCCGAAATTCAAAAATTCAAAGTTTGAGGGCTACAAACTTTGTCAAATAAAAACTTGACCGTTACACCAAATGTAGAACTTGAAGGGTGTGACAAACTTTGTGTTCATGACTTTTGCGTTTGAGACCATCTAGGATTGGGTCAAAGTGGTTTTTTACAAAAATCCAAGATTTGACTTGGTCAAACATGGTCAAATGAGGCACCAAATGACCTCAGATGGAAAACATTTGAATACAAGGGTGATAGAACTCATCAAGATACACATTTGATAGGTAGGCCATTTTTGCATTTGGGACAGTGTTACCCAACACCAATGACAAAGTCTTGAATCTCACATGGACTTTGTGGAAGTGTATTTGAGACCTCTGGATTTGGAACTACACTTTTCCAACACTTTGTCAAATGAAAAAATGGCATATGTATCAAATGTAGATCATGATGAGTGGACCAAAATGGGTATTCAAGACTTTTCGTTTAAGACCATTTCGAAAACTGGATCCGAGGTGCCAAAATTCAAAAATTCAAAGTTTGAGTGCTACAAACTTTGTCAAGTAAAAAGTTGACCATTACACCAAATGTAGAACTTGAAGAGTGTGACAAACTTTGTGTTCATAACTTTTGCATTTGGGACCATCTAGGGTTGGGTAAAAGTGGTTTTTTAAAAAACACAAGATTTGACTTGGTCAAACATGGTCAAATGAGGCACCAAATGACCTCAGATGGAAAACATTTGAATACAAGGGTGATAGAACTCATCAAGATACACATTTGATAGATAGGCCATTTTCGCATTTGACACAGTGTTATCCAACACCAGTCACAAAGTCTTAAATGTCATATGGACTTTATGGAAGTGTATTTGAGACCTGTGGATTTGGAACTACACTTTCCTAACACTTTGTCAAATAAAAAAATGGCCTATGTCTCAAATGTAGATCATGATGACTGGACCAAAATGGGTATTCAAGACTTTTCAGTTTGAGACCATCTAGGGTTTCGAAAACTGGATCCGAGGTGTCAAAATTCAAAAATTCAAAGTTTGAGTGCTACAAACTTTGTCAAATAAAAAGTTGACCATTACACCAAATGTAGAACTTGAAGAGTGTGACAAACTTTGTGTTCATGACTTTTGCATTTGGGACCATCTAGGGTTGGGTCAAAGTGGTTTTTTACAAAAATCCATGATTTGACTAGGTCAAACATGCTCAAATGAGGCACCAAATGACCTCGAGATGGAAAACATTTGAATACATGGTGTAGAACTCATCAAGATACACATTTGATAGGTAGGCTATTTTTGCATTTGAGACAGTGTTACCCAACACCAATGACAAAGTCTTCAATCTCACATGGACTTTGTGGAAGTGTATTTGAGACCTCTGGATTTGGAACTACACTTTTCTCACACTTTGTCAAATGAAAAAATGGCATATGTATCAAATGTAGATCATGATGAGTGGACCAAAATGGGTATTCAAGACTTTTCAGTTTGAGACCATCTAGGGTTTCGAAAACTAGATCCGAGGTGCCGAAATTCAAAAATTCAAAGTTTGAGGGCTACAAACTTTGTCAAATAAAAACTTGACCGTTACACCAAATGTAGAACATGAAGGGTGTGACAAACTTTGTGTTCATGACTTTTGCGTTTGAGACCATCTAGGATTGGGTCAAAGTGGTTTTTTACAAAAATCCAAGATTTGACTTGGTCAAACATGGTCAAATGAGGCACCAAATGACCTCAGATGGAAAACATTTGAATACAAGGGTGATAGAACTCATCAAGATACACATTTGATAGATAGGCCATTTTTGCATTTGAGACACTGTTACCCAACACCAATCACAAAGTCTTGAATCTCACATGGTCTTTATCGAAGTGTATTTGAGACCTGTGGATTTGAAACTACACTTTTCTAACACTTTGTCAAATGAAAAAATGGCCTACGTATCGAATGTAGATCATGATGAGTGGACCAAAATGGGTATTCAAGACTTTTTTGTTTGAGACCATCTAGGGTTTTGAAAACTGGATCCGAGGTGCCAAAATTCATAAATTCAAAGTTTGAGTGCTACAAACTTTGTCAAATGAAAAGTTGACCATTACGCCGAATGTAGAACTTGAAGAGGGTGACAAACTTTGTGTTCATGACTTTTGCATTTGAGACCATCTAGGGTTGGGTCAAGTTGGCTTTTTACAGAAATACAAGATTGGATTGGTCAAACATGGTCAAATGAGGTCAAATCTCTAGAAAAAAATAAGATCATATGTGGGGACTTAGTTTATGGTTTAGGTGCTTGCAAAAAAAAATTTGAAGCCAATATTACATGGGAATACATAGTTTTCTATTTATTAAAATTATATCTAGTTTTTCAATAAATAAACATCACTGCCGGTGTGAAATTTGGCACTGGTAGTGATGTTATTTTGAAAACTAAAATTTTCAAAAATTTTGGAACCGCTGCGACTCGAACGATGGTTACGGGGTCATAGCTTTATGCCTTAACCGCTGCGCTAAGAGAGGATAGCTGCTAGATCTGCTACTTAATATTATTTAGTTTGTTTATATTTCAGATTTGTAAAATAATTAAAAAACCAAAAAATGTTGCCCATATTAGGACTCGAGCGCGGGCCTCGCGGGCCGGAACACACGGCCTTAACCGCTGTGGTAGAGAGGGGAGATCATACAAAAACATGAAATTAATGTACTTAACTGGTGCGCCCCACACGTGATCACTACCGGTGCTTGGTTAGGCCCGGCAGTGATGTGGGACATCAGTGCCGGTGCTTGGTTGGAACCGGCAGTGATGAGGCAGGGTTATATAAGCCGAGAGCGCGAGCATCTGTAAATTTGCCAAGTCTTTTGAACCGCGTGCCCTTTCCCCACTCTGCAGAGCAGCCTCAACGCCGTCCGCCGCCCCGATGACGCCTTTCTCCGCCACCGACGTCGCCGTCTACCGCCCTGCTCCTCCGCCGACGGCCACGCGACACGCGGCCCCGTTCACCACCGGCGCCAGCGACAGCACCGGCGCCAGCAGCACCACCGGTGCCACCGCCACCACCGCCGCCACACCAGAGCCCGTGCACCACTGCCCCGTGTGCCACGACCTCTGGAGCATCGTCCTCCCTTGCAGGCATCTAGGAGCGCGCGGAATCGGTCACCATCACTTCACGCGGTTTGCTCCTCTGTTCCTGCCCCCTACCTGTTCGACAGAATGCCTGTATAGGGTTCTGTTGCTCCAATGATCTCTGAACTTTTGTCAATTTGACCTTGTTAACTTCTGAACCATGTTTTGTTATCTGAAGATGATTTGTGTATAATTTCCTAATCTTCTCATAAATTCTTGTTTTAAGTCCATTGGACTTGTAGATCTCTTGTTATGAACTATTTACTGCACTGCTGCTTGTATGCCCAGTTTGCTGAAAGTTCCTAAATTCATATTGCTTTGCTTAACATGGTAAGTAATATTTTAGATGCTTAGGCTAGTTAAGTAAACTAATTTTAGGTGTCTATGTCTTGCTTTATCTGGTATAAATTACTTAAGATTTAGACACCATGTCTACGCTATTCGTTACAGTTCTAGCGTCGGCCAGGAACTTCCGTCTTTATCAGGAGTCCTCTACTAGAACTATCGCCACAAGGACGATCGACGAACCCACAAGAACTTAACGCTAAAGATAACTTGCTAAAAGGTAAAAGCCAGAAGATAGACACAAACATTTCAAGTAATAAGATGTCGTAGAGGTACAAGCGAGGAGGGAGCCAACAAGTCCAGCACTCCGCCTCGGTGGAAGCTAGGCTTCCGGGAACACTTGAGAAGAGTTGCTCCGCTCTTGACCTCTCTCACTCCCTGCTTCTATTCTAGCTAAGAACTAGATGTAGTGGCTCCACTTTGTCTCTAGTGTAGTCTTGTGGAAATGTGGGAGGTAGAACAAAACTTGAAGAATAAAACTTGTTGTTACATGAGAGAGAGAGGCTATGCTTAAATAGGGGGGAGAAGGTCGGTTTCGGGGGCTCAAATGACAAATTCACCCCTACACCGCCTATCCCTTGATTGGTGGAACCGCCTCCAGGAAGGTGGGGCTGCCTGGCCACCTGGCACGGGCGAGCGCGCCCCAGGCGCGCACGCCTGGGTGGATCCTTCCCCTGACCGACTTTAGCAGGTGGGCTCCAGTCTGGTCCTGGACCTGGCCCGTGTTGGGGAATTTCGCAGATTGACGTCGGTTTGGCCTTTTTCCCTTGTGTGGACTTGTTTTGAAGTAGGATAAAATTGAATTAATTTTTTTATAAATAATTTTCCTCATTTCTTGGCCCATTCTTCATATATTTCAGAGATGTCCTGCAAAACAAGCTCATACACCAAAACTATAGAATTGGTTAGAAAAAAATTCTATTTTCTAGTGTTTTGATGAATTATAAACTAATGTTGGCGGGATTAAAAAAAGAGTTAAGAACCACCAACAAGCTCCCCCACACTTAGCTCTTTGCTCGTCCGCGAGTAAAGCAAAAGAGTCTAAGATGGTTTTATTTTCCCGAGATGCTAACTTGCATACAGGATATTCCAAGCTTCACCTGCATCTGTGAACATTCATGGTGTCTACCAAATCATCTTATAGCGATTGGCAGAAGGAATAGCCTGGATACCAAGTCAACTCACTCTTCCCTGCTGTAGACACTTTGGGTTTTTAAAAGATTTTTGCAAAGGAAAACTAGCATGTTGCCCCTCAAATGATGCTCTCAATCGCTCAAATGTATGAATTCCTCACCAAGGGCATGTTCTGGAGTTTGCCCCTTTTCATAACCTACTACTAAAGCTTTTGAGTGGAGTTTTGGGTAGGTATGAAAGGTGGGCTTACTTGCTTCACATATACTGCCAAAGTAAAAAACCGAACCTTATGAAGACACAGGCCATACACCGTGATTGAGATGTGCAAAGTGTGTGGAGTGGATAAGTGATCCTACTTCTATAGATTTTTGAGTTACTCCTTAGATCATGACTTTCGCTTTTATGTAAACATGAAGATTTTCTTTGGGAGAGTGTGGGCTATAATTGAAATATATCCTTTTTTGACACGGGGATCTTTGATTCTCCCGTTGTTTTATGGACCCTTGTCCATTTATGCCCCTTGGCATTTTTTTAACGGCCCATCACTCTCTTTGCTTTGGAACATGAGAGACGTCATGGTGAACTGGGAGGAGTAACTTTTTGATGGATGAGTGTGCGACTCCCAGGGTAAAAGTCAGCATTTTTTGTGGATGGTAGGGTGCATATGTGTGCGCAAATCTTAGGGTAAAAGTTGGCACTTTATTTGGTGGGTGCATGTGGATCTCGATCAATAGTGCATGGCCGTAGTCTAACATCGGTCACAACAATTTGACCTTAGCTCAGTGATCCATCAAGTAGCATATAAAAAGGGTTTTGCTAGAACAGATATGTCATATGGCTCTGGTAGGAATTAATCATCATAGAGGAGCATGCTATATTTTCAATTTTGTAAAACAAATACCCAAGTTCATCGCAAGAGAAGAAGCAAGCGTCATATCCTCCTACTATCTCGCATCCGACAATAACTTAGGTAGAAATGAGGTCCTTGCTAAAAGTTGTTCACAAACAAAACAACATTTTAGCAAGGAATATAAAGTATGCAAACTGCTCATCAATCAGTGAAAAACAGGAATGGAGCATCATATTTTAGAAACCAATCAAATTTTTATTTATGTAGTAAGAAGACAGGGAGTGAGAAGATGCGCAAACCGAAGTGGTTTTGTTGTTTTGGCGCGGTTTGGTGCATCCATTTGTGCCTCCCCCACACTTGTTTTTGTACCTGTTCTTTACTCTTTCGTGCAACAAAAACAAGTGGAGACAAGTGGAGACACACGAATAATATATATATAATGTTATTGAATTGAGAAACTTGATACAATAGGCACACTTGTGAAATACAAAATTTCGAAGGGAAATAAATGCTGGAAATAAAGTGTGTGCCTAATTATTCGTGCTGCGGATGGCTCTAGCGTGGAGGGTTGAGAGCATGCGCAACATGAGCTGCGTGTGCAACCCTCCCAATCTTGTTAGCGAAGCTAAGACGTAGCTTGTCGATCTTGGCTTCGAGGTTAACAAGGTTTAAGTCTCTAGTCCCGATCTCCTCTTCTAGCTCGTCTATGATCCCATAAAGCCCGTCCACTCTCCTGCTAAGAAAGGTGATGGTGGGAGCCTTGGGCTTTGTCTTGATGCTTTCGCTATCGAAAACAACAGGGATTTTCCTAGCATTCTTCCTTGGGATTCTAAGAGGTGCACTAGAGGTCATTCCCTTAGGCTTAGGAGCGGGGTTTTTAGCGGGATTTGGCATAACCCCTTTCCCGCGCCCACCACCTACCCTGTCTATGCCTATGAGAAGTTGAGACGGGGTTCCTATCGCGGTGTGGTAGGAGGAAGTGCTGCCGGAAGACATTGAAGGAGGTGGCGTGCCCAGCCTGCTGGTGCCAGGGGTAGCCTTCTTGAGGCCTATTGCACCAGTTGTTGGCCTCTTGGGTGGTGCTGGTTTGATCTTGGCACCGGTCAGCGGTGACCTTGAGCGAGCGGTGGACTTGAGGCTATCACCTTTGCTTGAGCCATCACTGTAAGGTGGCATGATTGCCAGAGGTGCCACCTCCACAGGTTCTTCCCTCTCAAAATCTTCAACGGAGTAGGACGGAGCTCCGTCAAGGTCATAGGGCGTGCAAGCGGAGTTGTAGAGGGTTAAAATGTGGCTAGCCATGCTCTTGAGACCTTGGAAGGCTGAACAACTCTGCTGGACTAGGAGAAGAAGAGTGGAGGAATGGCTTGTGAATTGGTGAGAAGAGAAGAGGGGTGAGGGCTCCATTTATAGGTGAGGAGCAGGCCTCTCGACTCTCTGCATATGAAAATAGGAAATCCCTATGATTTTGAATGTTGAGACAAGATGATGAGTTTTGGGAAGAAAATCGGGGCCGAGGAGGCCGGCCGGGGCGCGCGTGCTGGGCCGGCCGATTCCTCGCCCCGATTTTCTTTCCAAAATTTGTCCCGCTCAAATTCAAATTCGAAGGCCGACGGGGGATTTCCCGTTTGGGTGAATGATTGGCATGATTGATCCTCTAATTTGAAATCAAAAAAGTTTAAACTAATTTTCATAAATCTTTTTTATAAAATAGATAAAACAAAAGAATTTCTAGAGGATAAAAATAATTTTTGAGCAAAAATGCTTTTTGTTTTCAAGGAATAAATATATTTTTTTGGAAATAGTTTTGTAAGACAAAATAGTTTAATTAGCCTTAAAATATTAAGGAATAATTAAGTCTATTCTATCTATTTCTTGATTAAAATCTAAATTGCGAGAAGACTCAAGGAAGGGTTTGAGACGCCGACCGTTCACATGTTACCGTCGTCGTCTCGAATAGTGATCGCCCCATGGGTCGATGTGTCGACGACGGTGTATGGTCCTTTCCACTTGCTTCACAACTTTCCTTGATCGAATAGCTTCACCTTGGCATTGAACATCAGGACTTGATTGCCCTGTTGGAAGGTCTTGAGCTTGATTCGGTTATCGTGCCATCTTTTTGTTCTTTCTTTATATAGCTTGGCACTTTGATAAGCCTTCTCTCGCCATTCCTCTAGCTCGTCAATCTGTTGTTGTCGATTTTTGCCGGCTAGCTTGGGATCCATATTCCAGCTTTTAATTGCCCAATAGGCCCGATGCTCGAGTTCTACTGGCAAGTGGCAACTTTTTTCGTAGACGAGCTGGAATGGTGACATGCCGATGGGGGTCTTGTAAGCGGTCCTGTATGCCCAGAGTGCATCAGGAAGCTTACTCTTCCAGCCTTTCCCCATTTCATTGACCATTTTCTGCAGGATGTTCTTGATTTGCTTGTTTGAGGTCTCGGCCTGGCCACTCGTCTGAGGATGATATGGAGTGGCGATGTTGTGCTTGGCCCCCAAGCTCCTTTAAGAATGCTCTGAATGTTTTGTCAATGAAATGCGACCCTTCATCGCTTATCACCATGCGTGATGTTCCAAAGCGAGGGAAGATGATCTCATGGAACATCTTTCTGGCATGCTTGGCGTCAGCTGCTCGACAGAGCATGGCCTCGACCCACTTGGACACGTAGTCAATAGCAACAATGATGTACTCGCTATCATGGGACTTCTGGAAGGGTCCCATGTAGTCGATCCCCACACATCAAATATCTCTATTTGAAGATTGTAGTGGAGGGGCATCGCATTGTGTGCTGTAATACCTCCTTGGAATTGGCACTTCCGACACCTCCGAATGAATTCTTTGGTGACTTCATACATCGTTGGTCAGAAGAATCCGCACTGCCAGATCTTGGCTTGTGTGCGAAATACACAGTAGTGGCCTCCGTACGGTGCCGAGTGGTATTTCTCAATGATTTGTAGCCCTTCTGCTATTGGCACGCATCTTCTCAACAAGCCATCAGAACACACCCGATACAGGTACAGGTCGTCCCAAAGGTGACGTTGGCTTTCGACGTACAACTTCCTCATGTTTTCACCTAGCGGTACGTATCCTGCAACCATGTAGTTCACAATGTTTGCATACCACGGGTTGGAGTACGTCACCTTCAGTAGCATGTCGTCACGTAGGAAGTCATTTATAGGCAATTCCTGCATATTAGTTACCTGCATACGCGACAAATGATCCACAATGGTATTTTCTACTCCTTTCTTATCTATTATTTCAAGGTCAAACTCTTGGAGTAAGAGAATCCAGCGAATCAAACGAGGTTTGGCGTCTTTCTTAGTGAGCAAATATTTCAAAGCAGCATGGTCGGTGTAAACGATCACTTTTGCTCCCACTAAGTAGGACCGAAACTTATCAATAGCAAAGACAACAGCCAGGAGCTCTTTCTCTGTGGTAGCATAATTGAGCTGAGCTCCTGTTAGAGTCTTGCTTGTGTAAGCTATCGCGTGATGCTTCTTATCTTTGGTTTGGCCAAGGACCGCAACAACAGCATAATCACTAGCATCACACAAGATCTCAAAAGGTTTAGACCAATCAGGAGGTTGGATGATCGGTGCTGAGATAAGTGCTTGCTTAAGAGTGTGAAATGCTTTCAAGCACTCATCTGTGAACTCAAAGGGTGCATCTTTAGCTAGCAGGCTCGTGAGGGGTCTAGAGATTTGAGAAAAATCTTTGATAAATCTTCTGTAGAACCCCGCGTGGCCCGTAAAGCTACGGATTCCTTTAACATTCACTGGGGAGGTAATTGTTCAATTACTTCTATTTTGACCTTATCGACCTCTATCCCCCTTTCAGACACCAGGTGCCCAAGGACGATGCCCTCACGGACCATGAAATGGCACTTTTCCCAATTAAGTACCAGATCCTTCTCCTTGCACCTTTGCAAGACCCTGTCTAGGTTTTCAAGACAGTGATCGAAGGTTTTTCCATAGACTGAAAAGTCATCCATGAAGACTTCCATGATTTCTTTGATCATGTCCGAAAAGATAGACATCATGCACCGCTGGAACGACACGGGTGCATTACACAACCCGAACGACATTCTACGATAAGCGTAAGTTCCATAGGGGCGTGTAAAAGTCGTCTTGCGTTGATCATCTGGATGGATGGGAATCTGATGATATCCTGAATACCCATCTAGGAAACAAAAGAAAGAATGTTTCGCTAACCGCTCAAACATTTCATCAATGAAGGGGAGCGGAAAGTGATCTTTCTTCGTTGCTGCATTGAGTTTTCGGTAATCAATGCACATTCTCCACCCTATGACGGTTCGTTGAGGGATAAGCTCATTCTTATCATTCTCAATGACTGTCATTCCTCCTTTTTTGGGAACCACTTGGACGGGACTGACCCAGTCACTATGTGGTACGGGATATATAATCCTGGCGTGAAAAAGTTTTAGGACTTCCTTTTTCATGACTTCCCACATCGCATTGTTAAGCCTATGCTGAGGCTCCCGTGCAGGCATACTAGTAGGGTCTAAAGGAATGCGATGGGTATAGAGTGGTGGGCTTATCCCCTTAAGGTCCTCTAGACAATACCCAAAGACCGTACTATGTTTTTCTAAGATGGCTATGAGACGGGTAGTTTCCTCATCACTAAGCTTGTCACTAATGATGACTGGAGTTTGCGAGTCGCCATTCAAGAAAACATAGCGCAGCCGCACGGGCAAGGGTTTAAGCTCAACTGGAGGTCGCGTCAGTTATTCCTCATTGGGTAACTCTATAGTTTATCCTAAATCGCACACCTCATCTGTAAAGTGATGGGAATCGCGTTCTAGGGACGACTCAGGTGTTTCACAAGGAATAATTGACTTGACTTCCATGGGCATGCTAGGGAGTGGTTCAGCCATCGAGTTTTTAGCTCGAGTGACTTAATAGAGTATGATTCTCTCCCTAAATTTACTGATAACTCCCCGGTCTTTGATGTAGTATCAAAGAATTTCTCCAGGGGGTGCCCAACTAGAATGTCGAAGTCCTGGACATCAAAAACATGAAATTCCAGGGCCATTTCGATAGTGTCGTGGTGGAGAGTTACGTTATGTTTAATCCCTAGTCCTTTTAGGGTAGCTCGAGGAGCTACTCTAAAGGAGTTGACTGTTGGGGTGTGTGACTTTCCTCCTAAATAGGTGAGTGCATAGGATTTTGATATGATGTTTGTTCTAATAGTGGGATTATACAAAACATCCGTCCATTCCCCTTGAACCTTGCATCGGAGGGGTAAAGAAGGGGCGCGAATCTGAATTTCTTTAGCCGCAAGCTCACCTTCGGCTACCCATTCCGAGCTCATAATAGCAGTCAACTCTTTAATGGACGCTCTGAGGAAGAGTTCATCAAGAGGATCGCTGGGTGAGACAGGGACTGGTGGTCTCCTTTGACACGTGTAATTTGAGGTATTTTCGAACTCTTCGAAGAGTTCTTCCTCGAAAACAGGAAGTTCCGTGTGAAGGGAATCTTCCTCAGGGGCTTCTAGTTCGGGAGACGGTGTCTCTATCATAGGCTCGGCTTTTGCTGAAGAGACATCCTCTTTAACCGGCTTGGCTATAAACCGAATGGGTTCTAAAGGGGGAGTGTTTTCTAGGATATGATCTAGAAGTTCCTCTCCCTCTTCGGTAGTCTTATGCGTAAAAGACCCGCCAGCGGTTATATCGAGCAATAGGGCAGACTTTTTGCTAAGTCCTAACCAAAAGTGCTGCAGGAGCACATGGTTTGGGATAGACAAATCAGGACCCGACCTGGTTAAGGTCGTGAAACAATCCCACGCTGCACCTATGGTTTCATTATCTTTTTGTTGGAAGCTGAGGATTTCTTGACACAGGGAAGCGATTCGAGATATAGGGAAGAATGCTAGACAAAATTTATCTCGAATTTCTTCCCAATCTCCATTTACCTTCCCCACATTGTGGGCGTACCATTGTTTCGCCCTTTTATTGAGGGAAAAGGGAAACAATTTCCACCTCAATGTTTCTTGTGACATGCCTGTTATGGTCAGGCAATCACAAAGCTGCTCAAACTCCCGTAGGTGGTGATAAGGGTTTTCATAATCCAAACCTGAGAAGGCTTGGTCCCGAACCATGGCTATGAAGCCTAGACGGAGCTCGTAACTAGAAGCTGTGATTGGCTTCGAGGATTGTGGTGATTCTACGAGCTTGCCCTTAGGAGCAGAAAGTTTTTGAATGGTGGGTAGCTCCATTTTTAAAAAGAAATAAAAAGAGAAGCAAAGGTAGAACAAGACACACGGGCAACTAGGTTCGGAGATAACTACAACAACCGTTCCCCGGCAACAGCGCTAGAAATGCTTATTGGTGTTTCTTAGTGAAAGCAGAAAAGGGGTCCGCAAGCGCACGGAAATACCATTGTAGCACTTCACCCGGTGGTTAACAGGGTATCGTATTTTCCATAAGGAACGGCAAGAGTAGGTTTTCTCTAAATGATGTTGCCCGGAGATAGCAGAGTAGTACTGGGGTAGCGAGGTTTTTCTAATAGCTTTATCCTTAGAGAAGTTAGCAGTGTCGCAAATTCCTTGCTTCGGGCACCGGATTGCACCTGGTCTGCCAGGTGATGCTGGCCTTTGGCTCTACGCCGCACCAGGACATGGGGGATTATGGAGGATGGACAAGGCTATCACCACCTGCCGCCTACCCCTCAACTGTGGAGTGCTAGGCAAACAAAGGTAACTCCTAGCTTAGACACCACGTCTACGCTATTCGTTACAGTTCTAGCGTCGTCCAGGAACTTCTGTCTTTATTAGGAGTCCTCTACTAGAACTATCGCCACAAGGATGATCGACGAACCCGCAAGAACTTAACGCTAAAGATAACTTGCTAAAAGGTAAAAGCCAGAAGATAGACACGAACACTTACTTCAAGTAGTAAGATGTCGTAGAGGTACAAGCAAGGAGGGAGCCGACAAGTCTGACACTCCACCCCGGTGGAAGCTAGGCTTCCGGGAACAATCGAGAAGAGTTGCTCCGCACTTGACCTCTCTTACTCCCTGCTTCTATTCTAGCTAAGAGCTAGATGTGGTGGCTCCACTCTCTCTCTAGTGTAGTCTTATGGAAATGTGGGAGGTAGAACAAAACTTGAAGAATAAAACTTGTTGTTACATGAGAGAGAGAGCCTATGCTTAAATAGGGGAGAAGGTCAGTTTTGGGGGCTCAAATGACAAATTCACCCCTGCACCGTCTATCCCCTTGATTGGTGGAACCGCCTCCAGGAAGGTGGGGCCGCCTGGCCACCTGGCACGGGCGAGCGCGCCCCAGGCGCGCGCGCCTGGGTGGAGCCTCCCCCTGACCGACTTTGGCAGGTGGGCTCCACTCTGGTCCTGGACTTGGCCCATGTTGGGGAATTTCGTAGATTGACATCGGTTTGGCCTTTTCCCCTTGTGTTAACTTGTTTTGAAGTGGGCTAAAATTGAATTAATCTTTTTATAAATAATTTTCCTCATTTCTTGGCCCATTCTTCATATATTTCAGAGATGTCTGCAAAACAAGACCATACACCAAAACTATTGAATTGGTTAGAAAAAATCCTATTTTCTAGTGTTTTGGTGAATTATAAACTAATGTTGGCGGGGTTAGAAAAAGAGTTAAGAACCGCCAACAATCATGATGTAGTATTTGTAGTTCAGAATAAAAGCAAGGAATTGTGGACTGTCTTGTTATTAATAGAGCGCTAAATTGATAATTAGTGTCATGGTTCGTCACCAGATTCCTCGCAGCCATACAGTTGAGATGGAGCATGAAGCAGCTAATGTTGTCGATGGCGATGAGGCAGTGCCGCAAGATCAGGCTAATGTTGTCGATGACAATGAAGCTGATGATCACGGGTAGGGACAAGCGAGCCCGAGCACTTATTTGAACCTACACTATGAGCAAGAGAAGCAGGCTAACCAGGTAACTTAGGTGTCATTTGATGACGTAGCCACACCCACTATTGCATTGATAGGGTATTAACTTACTCATTCTTCTCCAGCAGATCCTCCGCTTATCATCGAGCCACCGCATGCCAGTGAGCTAGTGGGTTTTGGTAAGACTAGAGCCAGAACCAAACGTGGGCTGACACAACTTCCTCATGATAAGCAGTGGGAGATCACAGCATTCGATGGATTCGGTATGCCGTCCGAACCAAA
The DNA here is from genome assembly GCA_018135685.1 of Themeda triandra. Lineage (NCBI taxonomy): Eukaryota > Viridiplantae > Streptophyta > Magnoliopsida > Poales > Poaceae > Themeda > Themeda triandra. Next base: position 109,638 of record JAENPR010000796.1, on the reverse strand, counting down.
AGTAGCTGTGAAGAAATACTCAGGGGTCATCGCCAACCTTGTAAGGCAATTTGTCCCCTTGAAGTACCATAACTGGAATGGGAAAGAAGCTACGGACCCATTCGTGGTTCCCGAAAGTGTCAAGTTCCAAATATGGAACGATGAGCTCGCAAAGTTTTTTCAAATTCCTAGAGGAAGATCAGTATAACAAACCCTTAGCCCAGAAAAAAGCCTGTGAAAGAATGGCATCATGCTTCAAGACTTTCAGGGGTGATTGTTATAAGAAGCATATCACTGGTAGTGAAGAATCACATTTTAGTAGTAAATCAAAGTTGGCCTATCAGGGGCCCTACTGGCAGGAGTTCAAGGATTAATGCGAATCTGAGGAGTTCCAATGGCTAAGCATGCAGAATAAGCAGAACTCGCAGAAATCCAGTAATCCTCATCATTGTGGCCCTCGTGGATATGCCAAACTTTTCAAAGTTATTCAGTCAGAACTAGAGAAGCAGGCAACGCTTATTGAACAAGGCGTTGAGGTTGTAACCACCCATTGGCAGGCCAGATCGATAATATTCTGTATCGCGAGGATGTGTCATCATGGTAATGATGGGAGCTTTAGCGTCACAAATCATCCAAAGAGTGAAGGCGTAGATGATCCGACCATGAGTGCCCTCGTCTCGAGGATCTTCGAGATAACTGAGGAGGTGAGACAAGGAACTCGCACTTCTAACAGGGAGAACGACGTGCTCACCCAAGCACTCAGGAAGAAGGAGCACGGTGGCTGCACCAGAGGATCCGAGGTTGTTAATTGGTTTCTAGGTTTCTCGGAAGATGTCGATAGTTATCGGAGACGTAAAAGGACTAAAAAGGCAACTAAGGAGAAGACGCAGATGATGATTAATGAGGTGGAGGAAAGATGGAACACCAAACTAAATGAACTAGTTAATGCTAAGGTCAACGAAGCTTTGGCGGCCCAACAATCACAAGGACCACAAGAACCTGTGGGGTTGCAGCAGATACGGGGTTGTAGCAGCTGTGGGTCTACCCCCCTTGGTGAACCAGATGTGGATGTGCCTCACCCGATCGACAACATCACTGACCGTGTCAATGTCAAGCTGTACATCCAGCAATAATGGACAAAAGACAAGGTGGCGCTCGGCCAAGCCTTACCCGCGTTAGATGGGACCATTAAAGGCACCCCAATTCTGCCGGGGTACGCCAAAGTCACCATTGATAGGGTACTTAAGAACAGCTACAACAAGATACACCTCGAGTACCCCGCATCGGAGGACATGCCAAGACTTGGCCAGAACATGGGAGTTGTTGTGGCATGGCGCAAGCGCCTCATTAAGCTTGAGCATGAGATGTCCTCTGATGAAGAGGTCGAATGCGAACTCTCACCCTACAACTCAGCATCTTCAAGCAGAGGACACCCTCAATTGCCATCACCCCTGTCTTCTTCTCCGCATCCTCATCAGGAGTCTCCTCTGCGTCAGCATACTCCTCTTCCTTCTCCTTTGCATCAGCAGACTCCTCCTCTTCCTCCTCCTCATCCTCTACTCCAGCAGACTCCTCCTCCGCGCCAGCAGACTCCTCCTCCACCACGCCAGCAGACTCCTCCTCCTCCTCCACGCCAACAGACTCCTCCACCTCCTCCTCCTCCTCCTCATCATCATCATCAGAAGACCGCCCCTCCTCCTCCTCTTACTGGTCTCTCTTCAGCACCCCGGACGAAACAAACGATTCCCGGTTGCTCTACATCAGAGACTAGAGGACATGCTTCTCATTGTCCTCTGACGCAAGCCATGGCAACATCCTCGCCGTCGCGAAAAAGGTCCTTGACATCAGTTTCTAATGCTGCCCAAGGGGATCAAGGGCAAAACAAAAGGCCGTTCAGTGGTAGCATTACAAACCCGATGGACCAACCGGTCACGCAATATACCCAAAGTTAAATATCAACCTTTTTTCAATCTAGTCGTCACAATTCCTCGGGCTTTGAAGAAGAATGAATATGAAAGGCACTGCTAGAACAAGTACAATAATGAAAGGGCCGACGAAGAGTTCCACAAACATCAAATGGGGATAGACGAGTTGTTGCAACAATTTTCCGAAATGACCAGGGATGAAGTCGAGACCATCTACTGGGATTCAGTTGGGACGGCACCATTGGCGCGGAAGTTTGAATTAGGAAAATTCTTGGTCTCCGAGGACGAGTACAAAATCTTCCCGCACCGATGCTTGAGTTGCACGAATATTACATGGCCGCATGTTTAGACCACAAGGATTATGCATTTAATGCTATTGTCCCACCGAAGCTAGTCTACTACTATCCACAAGAAGAGAAGATCTGTTGACACAAAATGCGGCGCACCGTGTCTCACACACAGCAAGCCGGAAAGCCTAGCTTCAATCGGGTGCCCGGGCGTCAGAATCCGGAAGCGTGCCAGTCGATTTGACCTGAAAGTCGACAAGGGATAAAACAGTAAGATCATAACTGGAACGTGCTGGGTGAGACCAGACAGTTCCATCTTTACGGCCCTGAAGCCACTTACGACGACACATAGCTATAGAAGCTATCTGCCAACAAGTTTGCAATTCATTCGGCTAATGTAATATGAATGATATGAATAAAGCTGAACTGCCGAATACGGTAAACGAAGACATGTTTGAACAAGATTAAATCATTAGAGCATGTCAAACTACATCTCGGATTTAAAGCATCATCAAGCACTAATAACTAAAGATAAGTAACTTATAAATATAAATCTACTAAATAACACATGCATAGGCTACTCCAACTAGTCTGCCGCACGTCTAGCCTTCATAAACCCGTCGAGCATAAACCCAAGCAGGCTAATCCACCGCATGATACCACTCACTGTGAATTTACGCCACTCCTTACTACTAGATCAATCCACCGCATGATACAATCTAACAATAAAGAGCTAAAAGCACGTAATTACCTAACAGATCTATAAATACTCGCTACATGTTTAAGCATAACCGTATCGGCAAGATTGCCGAATCGGGGTCCATGAAGAAGGAACAAACATGTAACATGTAAAAGAAACCTATCGATTAAACCGATCTCTAGTCCACGGATGACTAGCTCTAGAGTAACCCAAAGACCTGCATCTGCACGCACGGTACCGGTCTGTCAAGGCTTATCTACATCTAATGTGAATGAACCCACAACACGTAACAATCTAGATCGATCTAATTCGGCTATATGAAATTGATCTACTTGATATTGAATAAGCATGAGATTATGACCAAAAAGCCGAAAAGAGCATCAATCTAGATTGGGCAAAAGAGTGTTGCAAATAAATAAACATTAAATAAAATATGCAACACGTGATAACTTAATGAATCTATTAGATCTTGCCAAATCTAAGAGAGCCGACAACTATCTTTACTCATGTCTTAATCCGCCGCACGATACAAGGCACAAGCAAAAACTTCCCATCATTAAGCTTAAATCCGCCGCACGATACTAAGCAAAACGGATGAGACTACTTGCATCATAATCTAAATCCGCCGCACGATACTAGACATGATAGCAAGGTTGCTTAGGGACTTACGGAGGTCGACGGATCGATTGGCCCTCTCGAAGAACTCAACGACACGACTAAAGGACTCGAAGGGTGGCACGTAGCCGGTTGTATTGAATTGGTTGTGAACCCTTATTACAATGGTCGAGGGTTTATATTTATACCCTGGACAAAACATGAGTCCTAAGTGTTTACGAACTAATCTAAACAAAATCGGAAAGACACAAATATGCCAACTCTAACCATAATCGGAGTCCTTGATTATTACGACCCCTTCCCTATCTGGTCAGCTCCTTCTTTCCTTCTTTCGCCTCCGAACGAAAACGTCATAGCCGACCGCCTGATCAATTGCCGAACACATGGAAATTGGCCGACCACATATGCATTTGCCGAATCGTTCTCTCTGCTCCCTGCGGGCCCACCTATCATATTCCTGACCAAAATCTGGTGTTAACAAGATCGACATCGAGTACGAGGTTCTTTTTCAGCTATTTCATGGACAAAACCTCGATGTACAACTCATGTCATTGTGGACTACCGTAAACACATGAAATCCTAAGTAATGCTCTTTTGAGTCACCAATTGTTAATTTTTTTCAACTTTGCATGTTTTTATAGAGGTTAATTTGGTGCTATGCTGCAATAAAGAAGAAATGGTGCCACTTAGGCTTCATTGACCCCATCAGAGTCATTGAAGGACTTATCACAACTCGGCCGCATGAGGTGATAGATATCTTGGTCCTAATTTTCGAAGAGTTCGTGAAGAATGAGAAAATCAAAATACTTCTGCCCTACAACCTCAAGTATGTTTTCTCCACCTTTGTCTTTATGTTTCTTTTTTGTCAATACGGCAATGTTAATTTAGATCATGTGATTGCAGAGACCATTGGGATTTCGTCTGTGTCAATCTTGAAATAAATATGATCGAGGTATGGGATTCAAAGAAGAAAGCACTTAAGGAACTGCAACCACTGGTGCAATTGTTGAATGAGTAAGTGATCCTAATAACATATTCTTTTCGATCACACATATGCCTTTCTAATGTTCCCCCTTTTCACTATTTACTTTTATATTTTTACACGGGCTTCGAAAAAGATATACAGGCGCGACGCAAAAAGCATTCAAGATCCAACAGATGAAGGGCATCACGTACTTGAAGCAACCTATGGGCAACACCCAATGCGGGTTCTATGTGATCTGGGCCATGTTTCGCTTCCACGGCCACACTACGGAAGAGCCGGATAACCTTGTAAGTATAATCTTTTTTTATGTCTTTTAATAAATTAAATTATTATTGTATGATTTCATCTTTTCGTCCGTCGTTTTGGAATGACAGCGGAAGAAACAAAACCACAAAATGCTATTAGGACTCGAAATCGAAGCATTCCAAGCGGAGTTGGCGAGCTTAATCAACTGCCACGTGCTTTCGAAGGATGGATTATTTTCCATTGCACGAGCCGAAGGGAGGTACAAGGCAGAGTTTGCGCAAAAACTCGATCGTCTGTTGTAATTCTTATTTTAGTTAACTAGATGTTGTACATTTGGAGGGTTGTACAGGATATGTTAGAAGGAACATGGACGTCGTATTATAATTGTAATTAGTATAATTATAATTGTAAATAATATTAAAATAAATAAATATAATAATTAAAGCAATAAAGCATTATAAAATAAAAACCAAAATGATAAAATATTTAATTTATTCAAAAAATTTTTAAAAATAAAATAAATGAAAAAATCACCATGAATCACCGCCGGCTTCAACGAGCCGGCGTCTGATCCGAACAACACTGTCGGCTCGTTGCACAAGCCGGCCGTGTTGGCTCTGACAAGACGGCCGCCCATTCCACGAGCCGGCAGTGTTGTATCTGACAACACTGTCGGCTCTAGTCCGGAGCCGGCAGTATTATCTCTGACAACACTGTCGGCTCCTGGAATGAGCCAACAGTATTGGCCTCGTACAATATTGTCGGCGTGTCCTACGAGCCGGCAGTGTTGTATGCTTATCACTGCCGGGGCCAAAAAACCGGCAGTGATGTACCCCCACATTATTGCCGGCCCACATCATTGCCGGTTGTTCACTGTCGGTTCATTTTCCGACAGTGATGAGGGTTGTGAACCGGGTGTAACGGAAGAATCTGTAGTAGTGAACATAAAATACAACGAATTTATCCACTGTTCCAGGTGAATACTCCGAAGCCTCGCTCTGAGTTATAAAGTCGGCTCCGTCCCACGCCTGTCATGGCAAAGCCATGCACATGTGCCAGGCCTGGTCGGTAACGAAGCCTGAACCAAGGCGACAGCAGAGCAATTCTTTTTTTTTATAAGCATATCTGTATTAAATAAGGAAACCAGTACACTACAAATATAAATACACCGTATAAAGATACGGAGAACAGCTGTCCACACTATTTGCTAAAAGGCCCTCCACAAATCTAGAATTTACGCATAGGTCCTTTTCCCCACCAAGGCCGGTACTCAGCGCCGACCAACTTCGACAGACATCGCCGAATCCCGCCATCGCCATCCAAGCTGGAGCACCTATAGCCGGAGAAAGTCGCCGGCGTGAAGGAGGACTGCAGCAGATACTCAAGTTCGCGAAGAAATCTTTGAGGATCCGTCCGTCAGGATCACTTTCCATCTTGTGTCGACGATGACGGCGCCAACGAGTCCGCCGTCCGCCGGTGCGGTGACGCCGAGACCCCTCCCACCTGGACCGGAGCTCACCAACGGCCCACGCCGCCGGTGGAACACAAGCCGGAATCATCCACCTACCTCCCTGCACACCCGCAGCCTCCCCCGCATCCACCAAGCACACAAAAGCCGCTAGATCCGCCGCCTCCCCTAGAAGACAGGGCATCAGCAAGCTTGGACTCCAATACAAAACCTTACCTCCACACGAGCATCGCCGGCGTCGGAGAGGAACGCCGCCGAGACGGGGGAGCTCGCGAGAGGAAGTTATTCGAAGCCGACGCCGCCGCCGCCGCCTCGCCGCCGCCGTCCGACACCAAACCCTAGGTACTCTAGGACCTACTCTACACCACCGGCAGGAAGGCCACCATCCCCACACGCCGCCGGGGGCCCGAGGGCCGCCGGAGGCGGTTGGAGACGGCGGCCTCGCCGGTGGGAGGACTAAATCGCCTCCCCAATCGCCCCGGGGCACTGTAGCCCTAACTCAGGAGAGGGGAAGGGGAAAGTGGGCATCCTTGCTACAGACTAGAGGGTGCTAGACCCGGTCGGTAATCACATTACCGTCAAGGTGAATAGCATGGTGCTGTTTGGCCCCTGCGGCTGCTGTACCCTGCTTCATCCTCCCTTGCCTACCTTCCTTGCTTGCTTACTTAAACGACATGGCTTAGCTCTTCTATGCCGTGCTCTACTCTTCCCTTCTCGCTTTTTTTTGTTCCTATAATTAGAACATGCCGGCAACTAATGTTTTTTGTTACTATAAATAGAACATGTGCACGCATAAGTATTACTCCCTCGTGATTGAGTCTTTTTTTTTCCATATAAATAACATGCCGTGGCTATTAATAGACAAATGAGTTTTTTTTTCTTTTTTTTCTTTTTGCTCCGGGCAGCAAGGAATCCGGCACCATCTCTGAGTCCGTCGCGATAGAGTCCGGCGTGAGTCGGCCGCCATCTGCAAGTCTAGCATGGTGGAGTCCAGCGTGCTGGTGTCGGGCGCCATCTGCGTCACCTCCATCTGCGACACCGGCACCATCTCCATCTCCAAGTCGATGGAGTCCGCGGCGACCTCTTCGCGAGTCCGCGGCGAGCGGCGTGCAGCGAATGACGAGCAGCGAGCAGCGAGCAGGGAGAGGCACGCGATTTAATTAAAGAGAGCGGCGTGCGTTGGCCTATTGACGCGCGGCACGAGAGCCAATACGGAGGGACAGGGGCGTCCAATTCTCCAGTCCGACGCCAGAACGACATCCTTTGGTTCATTTGCTTCGGAGGCCAGAACGACTTCTATTAACGATACGGAGGGAGTATATCTACTTTTTCATCCAGCACAGGTGCAATCTAGCACATCCTTCAGCCACGCTGGGGACTGTTTTCTCATCTGTCATAGCTAAGCTATGTCCTGGGTTTCTTCGGCAACAATTCCGGGGACTGGTCGGTAGCCACGCCAGTGGCCATAGGATCAGATCCTGGTCAGTACATACTTTCTCACCTTGAAACAACGTGTCCCACCTTCTCTCTGGCTCGGAGACTACGTGGGCCCACGTCACCTAGCAGTGACGATGGCGCCATTTTTGGTTATCCAAGGTTGCTTTTTCTATAAAGTTTAATACCACACATTCCATCTACTATCAAGCTCGGAGACTACGTGGGCCCACGTCACTTAGTAGTGACTTGGGCTAATTCAATCAGTTTTTAGGTATCGGTGGCATGACCCCTACCTGGCCTCCTTTTGTTTGCTACTTTACACAAATGACGCGGAGCATCATATGCTTCTGTGGGCCCACGTCACCAGGTGCGGGTCGTTTTTTTCTTTTTCTAAAGCAACATGCATCTTTCGACAAAGCCTGTACTTGACAGACACGGTGGTTGGCTCTACATCAAACTGGAGGCGAACCACTACGCTCCCATGGTGCTCTTCCTAACTGGTCGGCAGACCAACTACAAGCTTCGACCGTTCGAGTGACTGAATCAAACATGCAAGACTTCAAGCCTCACTGGTCGACAAGCGTCAAGACAGCGTTTTCCTCAAGATCCATGGTGCTCGGGGACTAGCTGTGGGGGTATAAACCCCTATAACCTCATGGCCAGCCTTGGGCCTGCTCGGAGAAGGCTGCCCAGCCTACAAGACGGAGGCGTGCGGCACACGACGTGCACCGCACAACATTGTAATAGTACCAAATAGGATACTTTACTTGTAAACCTGTCCCTTCAGAGTATATAAGGAGGGGCAGGGGTCTCCTAGAGGACATCTGATCTCAACTCGAGAGCATCTCATATCAATACAAGAAGGCAGGACGTAGGGTATTACGCATCTCGCGGCCCGAACCTGGGCAAAACCGTGTGTTCTATCCTTCTGATCAACGTCTAGCTCGTAGTCTTAGCGCGCCCTCGCCAATCCTCTACTGTCTTGGGTATATCCTTGGCAGACTGCCGCCGATATTTCGTCGACACCCATGCGCGTCATCGTGCAAGGGACATAGGTTTCACCATGGTGACCACCGTCCGGCCCTTCTTCATAAGGTAGTGTGGCTGGATACCGTCGGAGGCGACAGCCGCTGCATTGTAGCCTTTGCGATGCTGCTGCACCTGTGTCTGCTGGTAGACGTCACCATAGTCAAAGGGCCAAGGCTTCAGGTTGGCGGGGGAGGGAGCATGGACACCGGAGCGCACGGGCCACCAGAGCTACCTAGGGAGGGAGCGCAGACGCCGGGGCCACCGGGGTTGGGAGTGTGGATGCTGACGGAGCACATGGGCACCGGGACCATCAGGGAGGGAGGGCGGGCCTCGGTGCGCACAGGGGACCCGTGCCGCCGGGGAGGGAGAGCGGACGCCGAGCTGACAAGCACCAAAGCCGCCGGGGTTGGGCGCACGAACACCAGCGGATGATCAAGATAAAATAGCCACAAGCACTTTTTGGGAACTCTTGTCCAAGTTTGCTGGCACTTAATTGGGATTGAGCACTTCATGGCACCCCCAGACTGTTGGTCAAACCGAAATGCTGAATCGGTGTTTGGAGACCTACCTTCTTTGTTTTGTGCACGCTTGCCCTAAAAAGTGGATTAATTGGGTGTCCTTAGCAGAATATCGGTATAATACAAGTTTCCATTCTGCTCTTGGCTGTTCAGCATTTGAAGTGTTATATGGTTATACACCTAAGCATTTAAGGCTGTCAGTGGATTCTGTGCTTCCTGAGCATACAGATTTGAATTCTTGGCTTTTTGACCGAGCAGTTATGCAAGACATAGTTCGTCAGCATCTCTTAAGAGCTCAATCTCAGATGAAGAAGCAATCTGATAAGAAATGTTCAGAACTCAGTTTCTCTGTTGGTGATTGGGTTTTCCTTAAACTCCAGCCTTGTGTCCAGTCTTCTTTGGCCCATAGATCACATCACAAGCTGGCATTTCGTTTCTTTGGACCATATCGAGTTGAAGCAAAAGTGGGAGCTGTGGCATACAGGCTAGCATTGCCACCTACATCGGTAATTCACCCTATCTTTCATTTGTCCTAGCTGAAGCACTCCTATGGTGATGAACCCGTAACTGATACTCTGCCTACAGACTCTGTTAAGTTTCAAGTGCCACTATGCATTCTACAGCATCGTTGGACATCGGGAGATCACCCAACTGAAGATGGTTTGATCCATTGGTCCAAGATGCCGTTGTCTCTTGCTAGAGCCTCTTCATCAACAGTTTCCCTGCGCACTGGCATCGCGACACATCGGTCCTAAAGAAGGGGGAATGTCAGCACTATTCATCCAGCGGATGGCGCTATGAAGCTATTGGTGCGGGAGATTCTAAAGCTCAAGTGCATGAGATTCTTAGGCCCATGAGAGCTAGAAGGTCAGGTTCCTGATTGATTGGCCCAGAGTGGCTTTGCCAAAGAGAGTATTTAAGGCGTGTTTGGAGAGGGGGATAGGGGTGAACCATTTTGTAACTGAATTCTGAACCTATCAATCTTTCATCGTAGCTTAATCCTCTGCCTATCCTGTTCTTTTTCTCCTACTTTCTCTCCAATTATTGCTAACAATATACGGACTCTAATAACCACAACTGAAGAAACTGAAACCAAGTAGTCTATAGGTATAAAATTTGACTCCAATTTTGACAAACAGTAGCTTCTGTAGTCATCTTCAGGATTTGGTCAGTCAAACCCACTTGGCTTTAATCTAGTCTGTGTGCCTGAACTCCCAGTCACAGGTGAGTGCCACGGTGCCATCCATCCTCCTAAGCACAAACCTCTCCACCAGCAAATAGCAGCCAACTTCCGCCTGTGGTCCAGGCCTTCGTCGCACCTCTCGGTCTGCTGGATCCTCTCCTCATGCCATTGCTGGTGGTAGCAACCCAATGGACTCCCCTCTCCACCTCCCACGACATCTTCTCCCACAGCACCAAATCCAGTGGTCCGGGCCCACACCTCCAACGGCGGCTCTTGTTGCCGCTGCGGCTGCTGTTCGGAGCCACATTGCCTCATCATCCGCCTGGGGCGTGCCTGCTTGTAGCCTTCTACTGGGGTGCCGCCCAGCAGTGCTGTGAAACGGGAAACAGTCGCTGTCACTGCGATCTCTGCCGCCTTGGTAGTGCTGCTCTCAGTCCCATGAAGGTGGGTGTTGTTCTCCCGGCTGTATATTTGCTCCCAGCTCTGCTCCATCGTCATCTTGTAGAACAATGCTCTTCAGGACCTGGTACTTGACACTACGGGAAAACCGATCTTTGCCGACTGCCGCGGCATTTGGCCGACTGCCAAGGCCAGGGCAGTCGGCAAAGAGGCGATTTACCGCCTCCCTCAGCCGCGGCAGTCGGCGAAGTTGGGCAGTCGGCAAAGAGAGCCCTTTGCCGACTGCCCCTGGGCTGCAGCAGTTGGAAAAGTAAGGCGGTCGGCAAAGGGCACCCTTTGCCGATCGCCACTTGGTTTCACGAGGGCGGCAAATCCGGGCGATCGGCAAAGGAGGTCTTTGCCGATTTGCCCGGACAAGCGGCGGCAAACCTAACAGATTAGGTTAGCCGCCACACGGCGCCGTCTTCTTTGCCGATCGCCACGCCGTCGGGCGATCGGCAAAGATTTCTTTTTTTATTTTTTTTATTTTTTATTTTTTGGTTACAAGTGTGAGTGTTGTACATTTTACGTGGCCACTAGCTTCAAACTTCATCAAAATTTTTTCCTAGCCTCCACATGTGATAACGTGATACCTCGAGAAGTTTCGTGATTTTTTGAATAGTTTTTCTATATTCCGTTGATTTCTTTTGTTTCCTTGCATTTTCCCGCCATAATTCAAGTTTGAACTGCAGGTGCATGAAATATCAGAACGTAGCCATTCGAAAAATGATATTCATGTTGAAGAGTGTATTTTGAGGCCGTGTGCAGAAGCTCACCCAAAAGTTTGAAGTCCTTGTCCACGGAACTGGACTTTCCCGACGTGTTAGAGGTGTTTTTTAATTATATAAAATCCAAACGAAGTCGAAAAATCATGAAACTCGTGGAGGTGTCGTTTTATCACATGTGGACGCTATGATAAAAATTTGAAGAAGTTTGGAGCAAGTTGCGACGTCGGATGTTCAAAACCCGCACCTCTCCACATGTGATCACATGTGATCACATGTGGAGAGATGCAGGGTTTTGAACATCCGACGTCGCAACTTGCTCCAAACTTCTTCAAATTTTTATCATAGCGTCCACATGTGATAACACGACACCTCCACGAGTTTCATGATTTTTCGACTTCGTTTGGATTTTATATAATTAAAAACACCTCTAACACGCTCTGGGAAAGTCCTGTTCCGTGGACAAGGACTTCAAACTTTTGGGTGAGCTTCTGCACACGGCCTCAAAATACACTCTTAAACACGAATATCATTTTTCGAATGGCTACGATCCGATATTTCATGCACCTGCAGTTCAAACTTGTATTATGCCCCGAAAATGCAAGGAAACAAAAGAAATCAACGGAATATAGAAAAATATTGTAAAAAACCCCCAAATTGTGACATGTGATTTAAAATTACTTATTTAGTCCAAACAAAAAATTTGGAGCCAAAATACTAAAAATTAAAAAAATTATTTGCCGACTGTCGTAATAGGCAGTCGGCAAAGGGGTGCTTTGCCGACTGCCATTACAAGCAGTCGGCATAGGCTGCCTTTGCCGACTGCCAGACCTGGCAGTCGGCAAAGAGGACACAGTGGTGGCCCACATTGGCCCACCTTGCTCGGTCCTTTGCCGACTGCTACGGCAGTCGGCAAAGGCGTCCACTTCATTTTTGGGCCGGCTGTTGACGCAAAATGTGACCACCCTGCGTCTCACACACAGCAAGCCGGAAAGCCTAGCTTCAATCGGGTGCCCGGGCGTCTGAATCCGGTGGCGTGCCGATCGATTTGACCTGAAAATCGACAAGGGATAAAACAGTAAGATCATAAGCTGGAACGTCTTTGCCGGGTGAGACCAGACAGTTCCATCTTTACGGCCCCGAAGCCACTTACGACGACACATAGCTATGGAAGCTATCGCGCAACGGGATGCGGTTCATTCGGCTAAAGTAACATAACCGATGTAAACGAACAAACTAGCCGAATACAGTAAATGAAGACATGTTTGAACAAGATTAAATCATTAAGCATATCAAACTACATCTCATGTTTAAAGCATCATCAAGCACTAAAAATTAAGAATAAGTAACTTATAAATATAAATCGACTAAACAACACATGCATAGGCTACTCCAACTAGTCTGCCGCACGTCTAGCCTTCATAAACCCGTCGAGCATAAACTCAAGCAAGCTAATCCACCGCATGATACCACTCACTATGAATTTACACCACTCCTTGCTACTAGATCAATCCACCGCATGATACAATCTAGCAATAAAGAGCTAAAAGCACATAATTATCTAACAGATCTATAGATACTTGCTACATGTATAAGCATAACCGTATCGACAAGATTGCCGAATCGGGGTCCATGAAGAAGGAACAAACAAGTAACATATAGAGGAGCCTATCGATTAAACCGATCTCTAGTCCACCGGATGACTAGTTCTAGAGTAACCCAAAGACTGCATCTGCCGCACGGTACCCGGTCCTGTCAAGGCTTATCTACATATAACGTGAATGAACCCGCAACATGTAACAATCTAGATCGATCTAATTCGGCTATATGAGCTTGATCTACTCGGTATTGATTAAGCATGAAAGGAACGACCAACAAACCGAAAGAATATCAATCTAGATTGGGCAAAAGAGTGTTGCAAATAATTAAACATTAAATAAAGCATGCAACACGTGATAACTTAATGAATCTATTAGATTTTGCCAAATCTAAAAGAGCCGATAACTAGCCTCTAAGCTTAGATCTTAGCCTGCCGCACGACTCATGACCTAATCAGAGAAACTTTGGTAACTAGCTCCTAGCTAATCTTAGCCTGCCGCACGACTCATGACTAACATGGAACCCTCTTGATTCAATGCTTAAATCCACCGCATGATACTAAGCATTGCAACAAGACTTCTTGCATCATTATCTAAATCCACCGCATGATACTAGACATGATAACAAGGTTGCCGGGACTTACGGAGGTCGACGGATCGATTGGCCCTCTCGAAGAACTCGACGACACGACTAAAAGGACTCGAAGGGTGGCGCGTAGCCGGTTGTATTGATTTGGTTGTGAACCCTTATTACAATGGTCGAGGGTTTATATTTATACCACGGACGAACATGAGTCCTAAGCACTTACGAACTATCTAAACAAAATTGGAAAGACCAGGACACGCTAACTCTATCCATAATCGGAGTCCTTGACTATCACGACTCCTTCCCTTTCGTCGCCTTCATCTTCCCTTTTGTCGTCTTCAAACGAAGCCGTTACCGACCGCTTCATTGTTTACCGAATACACGGAAATTAGCCGACCGCATACGCATTTGCCGAATTACTCTCTCTCGCTCCCCGGGTCCACCTTGTCATATTCTTGACCAAATTCGGTGTTAACACATGCCCCCTCAATTTCGAGATAAAAGGATTTTATTTTGAAATTGACATGCGCTTCCGCCTAGGTCATCACCACCGCGCCCGCAGCCGCCACCCGAGATCTGCGCTCGTCGGTTGTCTTCAATGGCGATGGACACTTCAACCAGCTCCATCATGGCAACGGAACCCAAGAAGAGTTTCTAGAGGTAACCCTACCTGCTTTTCCTATTCGGCAATTTTCTTAAATCAATTCTCAGACGCACTTCTTTGATCCATTCACTTCAATTTCTTCTTGAAGGAAATGAAGAATGAGATCTTAATCTCCAATCTTGCGTGTCCTGGATCATTTTTTCTTGGTCCGATGGGAGACTCCAATTCGAGGGATTTTATTGAAAGGGAAACTTTGAGGATCCCATTTAAATCTAGGATTGCCCCTTCAAATAGATGGCCAAACACTTTCAAGACCTGGCCCCTTCCTTCAATCACGGGATGGCGCGATTGGTACCGTAGGATGCAATCCAGGAATAGCGATTTCGGGAATCCCAAGACATTCAAGACCTTTGTCTCGGAGCTTTCTTTAGCCGAAATGCCGAGAAATGACTCCCTCTTGATAGCCGCTTCCCACTTTTGGTCCGATGCTATCAATGCATTTGTCTTCGGTCATGGCCCAATGTCGCTACTCTATCGACATTTTCATGATGACGGTCGAATATCACCAAACCAACCTACCCCTTCAAATACAAAAGCACTAGCTCACGTATGCGGTTTAAATCGGGAGGAGGTTGGGCCAAGTATGTTCGGACTTATGCTTCAACTCGGCCCCGTGTCCGATAAAGAATATAGGGCCTTTATGAACATGTGGTTATGCATTCATCTTCTGTGGCAAATCCAATGAGCCCACTCTGAATCACATAGTGATGGCTGAAGAATTGGCTGCAGGCAAGCTGATTCCTTTGGGCAAATATCTGTTGGGAGCATTCTACCACATGATGCATCAAATCACTGTCCAAATGAGGAATCAAGGTGAAATTTCCTGTGTTAATGGACCATGGTGGCTTCTTCAAATGTGGTTGCAACTATATATGCATCAGATTGTTTCTGTTGATCTCCACAACCTGAATTTTCCTTCAATCAACTATGCTGAAGGTGAAGATCCCGATACAAGTCCCGTCGGACATATGGAGAAGCCGCATCTTCAATCACCATTGACTTGGACCTGGGCCATCTTTTCAAGATCTTCTACAAGGGATTCAACCATGTGCTCTGGTTCCCCTACCGAGAGAATGAAAATTTGACACTTCCTGCGGAGATTTAGCTATGAGCCGGGCCGCATAGATGATGATTCTAAGGACATCTACAATTCCTTCATCAAACCCCGTGCCTTGCCGACAGAATTTCATCATGGCCGGTTGATAAGTTCAACTTATGAATTTTATAATCCAAACATGGTTGCCGGCGGTTTGGACTTGGTCAATTGCCCCCAAGGCCATATTTCTCAAGTATCATCGGGCCTAGGGAGTCATTGCTGAACAAGATCGAGGCCAATAAAGTTTTCAATCTTGGATGCAAGCTTCCGATATGAACCCAATCCTCTAGTGATAATTGAAGCCGTTCATCCTTCATTCAACCTCGTGGCGGAGTGGCATTCTTATATTTTCGAGCACAAGTCCATCCTTTATGCCAAGTCTTGATGCCCTCATTCTCTTCGATGATGAGGTACATGCTTATGGCTACCTTTTACTTCACGTTTCTGTTTTGTTTCTAATCATCTTTTAAGCAGGACATTGCTCCTCCAAGTCCTCCAGAAGTCCAATATTGGCAACCTGGCCCTCGTGCTGCTCTGGGGCATGATGCTCCAAGTTTGTCAGCATTCAACAAAATTCCCGCTGATGATACAGTGCTCTTGAAGGACCTTAAAAGAAAAATCCCTCCTTCCCCCATCAAGGACACTGCCGTTCCCAAGAAAACAAGATCAAAGAAGGCCAAGCTACCCCCTCAGGTATGAATACCTTTGATCTTCTATTTTCACCGCAAATATGTTTGCACGATCACTTCTTTAACGAGCACGAGGCCAACCCCAAAGTCCTAGCGGGTAGTGATTTTGGATAACTCTCCTGATACTTCTATTGGCCAAGCAAATGCCAATGAATCTCGCTAGCAATCCCGGTATGTTCTCATATTTGTTACTTTCATCTTTTCATTCACACACCAAACTTATCTTATCTTATTCGAGATAATCAACAAAGAACAAGAAACCTCTCCTCATCGGCGGTGATCAAGGGTGAACAAGGAAAAGTAGCGGAAGAGATCCCTTCTCATCGCCGATGAACAATCGTGGTAATCGTGGGGAGGAGCAGAGAAAATCCCCTCACCGAGCACTGGACAAAGAGAAGCGAAACTCTTCCTCATCAATCGGGAGAAGCAACGAGAAAATTCTTCTCCAAGATATACCAGCATTTAACTCCTTCGGCAATCCAAGATGCATCAACAAGCCATGACACCGCTAACCTTGAGGTGGCAAATCGCTTTAGTCACTCAAAGTCTTGATGCTACCGATCAAGTCCTTGTCGAAGAGGTATTATCTTGATCTTTTCCTCAATCATTCCCTATTTGAACTAAGTCATTCTTGGCCAAGAATAAATTCTCCTCCCGTTATCGTGTACCGCTCTCCAACAGACTAGCTTTTCTCTTATTGCCGAAGAGTTTGCCGATGACGACGAAGTCTCCTCCAAATCGGCAACTATCATCGAGGATCAAGTTAAGTCAAGGCCATAATCTCATTCTTGGAGAGAGATATCGTTGACCCGACTCGAGAATCGACAAAATAAGGGAAATAGCAGAGCCACTTGGCCAAGAGCTCCCTTCGACCTCAAGGATGCTATAAACGCTTTGTCTCATCTTGACGACCACTTTGTCGTTGTCAAGAGAGCATATAAGAACATATCGACAAGGCCATCTTAGAGACCGGCAAGGCAACCGAAAACAACGAGGTTAAAGAGCTCTACTCGAATTTAAATCAGCCAAACAGGTTTCGGGACACCTTGGAGCCGGAGTTGCGAGCATGAAAGATGAGAGGACTAAACCTGGCAGCCCGGTTGGCTCAATTGGATGCCAACATTCAATCTCATGAAGCCAAACTTGCCAATCTCGCCACCCATTGACTCGGCCAAGACCAAGATAAGCTCTCTTATCAAAGAGACCAAGCAAATCGAGGGTAGATTGCAGCGGATCCAAAGCTCAAGTTGAAGATAAAAGAGCCCTTGATGAAGTTAATAGAATCAAGGCTGATGCTCGAACACCATCGCTCTTATCTGAATGTGTAAACTTCTGGCTTGTATGATGATACATGTAAACATTATGCTCTGAATGCATTGCATTCGGCAATTTATTTCCTCCTGATTTAATGTTTTGTTTTTCTCTTTCTTCTCTGCTTCTGTTATCATTCGGCTGCTCTTGAATGTGATTATACTTTCACCTGTGCAAATCAGCCGAACATAACCGCCGTAGGCTCCAAGTGTTTGCTTTAGCCGAATAGCTCTCATCAGCTATTTTGCCGACCGAGCGTATGGGTAACTGAATCGCCAGTGGTGATGGGCTCGGCCCAACTCAACATAGGCCCATAAGTGTGGAAAACCCTATCTCGTCGTTTGGCCTTCCCAGCCTCGCCACGGCTCCCCTGTTCATAAATAGGACCAGTCGGCTCCCACCATCATCACACAAGCACAAGCAGTTGCCATCACCCTCAATCTCTTCCACTTCCTCTTCGCCTTCAAGCTCCAAGAAACCCCCACCACCATCCATGGCGAGCGGCGGAGATCGCAACAAACGTCCTGCCCAGGACGAGGCAGAGGGCAGCAGCAACCTGCGCCGGCGGTGAAATCTTCAACTCCTTGAGCTGTGCTGTTTTTGATAATTTTTACCCGATCTGAATTTCTGCCCCCTTGCGGTTGTTCATCTTCTCGATCTGTTTCAGGGTTACTGGGAACACCGGCGACTACGTCGCCAACATCCGGAGGCGGGTCGCCCGGGCTGGCACCCACACTGCTTCTTCCGCTCCCGCTCCCGCTCCCGTGGCGGACGCGGCGGAGGGAAGCAACCGTCGTGGCCGTCGTCCTGCGAAGAGACAATCTCCTCATCTTGTCCGTGATTTTTCTGATTTAGCCGATTTTGATTGCACCCTGTTTGTAGGACGGCGAGGATCAGCACCGGCCAATGGCGCTTCCTGGCGCCGGCCGCGGCGTTCGACGCCTCTGCCCCCGCGCCGGCCCCGGCTCCAGCCCCGGCTCCTGCTCCAGCTCCGGCACCGGCTTCGGCTTCGGCCTCATCGGGGTCGGCCTCGTACGTTCCCATATGGGAGAGGAACGACGAGGAGATCCCGCCGTACAGCCGCTATGACGCCGCCGCGTACCGCCGCGAGCGGGATGAGGCGATGGAGCTTCTTGGTGAAGAAACCAAGAAGTTCGGGATCGCTCAGCTGGAGTTGGAGGACAACTGCCGGCAGATGAGCGAGGCCATCACCGCATTTGCTCTTTGCCGATTGCCTTTCGATCCCCGTTCTTCCCGATTCGTACGCTCACCGATTCATCTTAACCCTTTTCTTTGCGAGACCTCACCGCGGAGCCGGACCGCTTGAAGGTGGCGGCGACGGCGGCGGCCAACCACGTGAACGCCCGGGGGCAACGCCGGAGGATCGCCTAGGGCGGTGCACGGTCGTCGATCGGGTTGCCCTTCATGGCGTGCGCCTCGGCACCGCGCTCGGGCGGGCATGTCGTCCCGGACCGGGGACGACTACGCTACGATGCAGCACCGGCTTCCGGACGGGCTTCCCCATGAGGTCGACGGCATCGAGGGCCTCCCCGGGGGCGTACGACGACCACGCCGAGGCCATGGCCAACGCCACCAACCCAGAGTCTGTCCTCAACAAGCTCTTCACCAATGAAGAGGAGTAGCTTGTATTAGGATTGGCGCGGGTTGTAAATAAAACTTAAATGAAGAATGTTGGCCGTCGGCTTGATCTTGCTTATCTCGTGATGGTGTTTATCTCGTTGCATTTGCTTTTCGCAAATTTTTTCCTTAGCTAGAACTTGATCGCAACATTCTTCCGAACGAAATCTCCCGAATCGCGTGACATCGCCTTTAGCCGATTAGATCTCGATCCCGTTCCACGATTTGACGGTTTGTAGTGTAGCACTTCAATTCCCTTTATCTTCCCCCGATAAACCTATCGGTGAGAGGTAAGATCAAACTGTTCACTTATACTTTTTAAAAAAATCGACTAAAGGCGATACAACCGTATGTATCGGCTATTTTTGTTCTCAAGACGATACACACGATATCGGCTATCTCTCCACTAGAGGCGATAATATTATCGGTTATTTCTTCCCAACCTCTTTCCTTTACTCTCGAAGGCGATTTTATTCAATCGGCTATACCACGCTTACGTCATAATCACAATTAAGATCCAACTTCGATACTTGGAAAAAACTTCTTAAGGTATACGCCATTGATGGCTCTAGTAAGTTCCTCTCCAAATAGCGTTTTTAATATATACGCATTGCCGAGTGCACAACCGACAACCCGAAAAGGTCCTTCCCAATTCGGAGACCACTTGCCGAATATTCTGTCTTTGGTACCAATTGGCAATATTGTTTTCCAAACCAATTCTCCTTACGCAAATTGCTTAATCTTAACTCTTTTGTTGTAGTACTTGGCAACACGTATTTTATTCTTCTCAATATTCTCCAAGGCCTTAAGACGAATCAAATGCAAATCTTCTAACTCATCCATCATCGATCCTTATAATCTTTTTCTCTGGTCGGGTCTTTTTGTAATTCAACTCTCCTTGATCCCGATTGCAACTCCCAAGGCATCACAAAGATTATGTCCATAAACCAACTCATATGGAGATGCTTGTGTGGACCCATGGCAAGCCATTCGGTAAGCCCACAATGCTTCATTAAGGACCAAGTGCCATCTCCTTGGCTTCTCATCGATTTTCTTCGAATAATCTTGATCATGATCTTATTTGACGCCTCGCTTGGCCATTGGCTTGTGCATAATAAGGAGAAGAATTATACGACCTTATCCCCATGTTTTCAGCAAAATCACAAAACTCGAAGAAGTGAACCGAGTCCCCGATCGTTGTAATGGTCTGTGGAATCCCAAACCTATGAATTATATGTTCCTTGACAAAACGATCATATTTTTCGACGTGACCTTTTTCAAAGGGATAGCTTCAACCCACTTGGTGAAATAATCAAGTTGCTAGCAACACAAACTTGTGTCCTTTGCTAGATGGAGGATTGATCTGTCCAATTAAATCTATACCCCATCCTCCGAACGGCCAAGGTTTAATTATTGGATTCGGAAACCGAGACGGAGTGCTCTCGAACATTACCAAATATCGACAATCTCGACACCCTTTGTAATATTCAAAGCAATCCTCCAACATAGTCGGCCAAAAGTACCTGTCCTCCTTATTATCCATTTCATTCGGTAAGCCGATCGATGTGCACCACAAGCTCCTTCATGGACTTCAAACATAATCTTCTTAGCTTCTTCTTGGCTCAAGCATTTGAGCAACACTCCATCTATAGACTTGTGGTACAACTGATCATCAAGAAGCACAAATTTAAATGCCTTATACCGAGCCTCAGGAAACTCTCTCGAGATGGATCTTTCGGATAGTTGATAATGTCACTTCTCCAGTCATTACTTATCCGATCGAATTGAAAACATCTTCTTCTCGTTGTATAGACTTCATGATTTTCCCGATATCCGTAAGCGGCTTGAGCTAATTTATTTGCTTCTCCATTGTGCTCTCGGGTATATGATGCAAAGTAACTACGAAAAACTTTTCGAAGTTCCCTACATTGTTCATGGTACCCTTGCGGTACATCATTTTTGCATTCATATTGTCCTGTCAACCGATTGATTACCAATTCGAATCACCAAATACCTCAACAAAAATAAATTTTCTTGAGTTCTACCAACGGCCGAAGCCCTCTAAGCAAAGCCTCATACTCGCTTGGTTGTTAGTGACAGGATATTCAATTGAAAAAGCAAACTCAAATATCTTTCCACGTGGGGATATCAAAAGAATACCAAAGCACCACCACCTTTATCACATGATGATCCATCAAAAAATAATGCCCATGGGGCAATGTTAATCATATCAACGATAAATCACGATGTTGAGTAATAAAATCGGCAATTGCCTGTCCTTTCACCGCTTTTGCCGACTCATACTTTAAATTAAACTCCGACGATTGCTAATACCCATTTGCCGATTCTCCCACTTAAAATCGGCATTGACAACATGTGTTTAATTACATCAAAACTAGATATAACCACACATTCGGTATTTAACAAATAGTGCCGAAATTTGGTGCATGAGTAATAAACACACAAACGAGAGCTTTTCTATAGCCGAATACCTTGTTTCGGATCTAACGTTTTCGGCTAAGGTAAGCTATTACTCTCTCTTTCCCATCAAACTCTTGCATAAGGGCCGATCCTATTGTTAGGCTATCGGCCGCCACATACAAACTTGAAAGGCTTCTCAAGTTGTGGAGGTACCAACTGCTTGGCGGTGCCTTCATATATTGCTTGATTTCATCAAAAGCCTTTTGCTGTATGTTACCCCATAAAATTTCGATCTTTCTTGAGCTTCAACAATGGAGAGAAAGGCAACACTCTTCGATAAATTGGATATGAATCTTCTCACGAAATTGACCTTGCCCAAAGAATGATTGCAGTGTAGTAAGGTTAGTTGGGGGCACAACTTTGTCTATTGCCTCCATGCTCTTTTTTCCAACTTCTATCCCTCCTTTGTGAATCAAGAACCCTAAAAACTCACCCGCCGAGACTCCAAAAGCACACTTGTTTGGATTCATCTTTAAGCCATGTCTCCTTGTGCACTCCAAAGTCTTCCTTAAATCGGCTAAATGTCCTTTATGGTCTCCGGATTTGACTACTACATCATCAATATAAATTTCTACAATCTTGCCGATTAACTCATGAAAGATATAGTTCATGGCTCTCTCGATAAGTTGCACCAGCATTCTTCAATCCAAATGTCATCACTATCCACTCAAACAATCCAATGTGACCAGGACATCGAATGCGTCTTTGCAATATCTTCAACTGCCATGAAAATTTGATTGTAGCCAGCATTGCCATCCATAAAACCGATAACTTCATAACCCGCTGCGCATCCACTAATAAATCGGCAACCGGCATTGGGTATCCATCCATTGGAGTAGCTTTGTTGAGATCTCTCAAATCTATGCATACCCTCATCTTTCCATTCTTCTTGTAGACAGTACTATATTTGAAATCCATTCTCGCATACCGCATGGCGAATAAAGTTTGCTTCAATTAATCTCTCAATCTCTTTTTTTACATCGGCCAACACCTCCTCTTTATAGATTTTCCGTGGAGGTTGTTTGAAAGGACGAAATCCAGGTTTTATAGGCAGCTTATGCTCAACAATTGATCGATCCAACCCAGGCATCTCTCCGTGTAATCCCAAGCAAAACAATCTTTGAACTCATTCAGCAACTCTATTAACTCCAATTTATATTCTCGTCTAAATTTGCACCGATATACATCGGCCTTGACTTTGTGCTATCACCAACATTGATTTCTTCTAATTTGTCGGCCGACATGAAACCATGACCCGGTTGCCTTTGTTGCCATCGATTGGATTGCCCATTAAAAGTTCTTTGTCGAGCCGACCGCTTGGATCGGCTGTTGATCCTTGTCGAACACATTGACAGGACCTTCTTTCCATACTTTACCCGAAAGGCAATCTAGTCCATCATACTCCCAATAAGCGAGGCTCGAAGTGGCAACACTCACTTTGAATCATCGGCTGAACAACTTCTACATCATCTCCTACCCACTCGAATAAGGATTTGATGCATAGTTGAGGGTATACAGCAATTAGCATGGATCCAATCCCTTCCCAGTATGCTATATGCCCCCTTGCCATCAATGACAAAGAAGGTAGTGATCAAGGTCTTGGATCCAATCATCGGCTCCACATGTACCGCTCCACGAGTATCGAAGCATTGCCACAAAATCTCTAAGGATCATGTCGATCTGCAGCAAATCTTCATTTGTCATACCAAGTTTCCTAAAGTAGCATAGGGCATAATATTGATAGCAGCCCCTCCATCAACAAGCATCTTAGTTAAAGGCTTGCCATTGACATATCCCTTCAAGTACAATGGTTTTAGGATGACGATTTTTAAGCTGGCTTATCAAAGATTGCTTGCCGAGTCAACACAAGTTGAGCCATCGGGTCTCGGCATTCAGTCTCATCAAAATCTGAATATACTTCATCTTGCACTTCTTGGTCTTCAGGAGCTTAAAACTCTAATGGAATGAAGAACACCATGTTAGTATTAGCCGATGGGTCCCGTCCACCATCTTTTTTCTTAGGACGCCATACCGGCTTCTTTTCGGCTATTTCCCGCTTCATCTCTTGATTTCTCAAACGCTTTGAACTCTTCTCTTCGGCTTTTCCGCGACTGGAGGACACCATTGACCTTTTTGCCATCTCGTAGGAGCTCTCTTCCGTAGTATGGACACTACCGTGAGCCCATGTTTGGTCTGCAAATCTTTTCCTCTCGATATCCATTAAAAACCGTTTATTTTTAGGCGCCGATCGTTCTCCGGAACTTTCATCCCAAGTCTATCATGAACGGGACGGCGGTTGACTCGAGATTGCCTGTACTCTGAATATTGATCACTGCATTCAGGGCAATTGTTTTTACGAGGCAATTTCAAGCCTTCATTCCAACAAGATTCCGAAGAAGGAACAATTCCAATGAGATTGCTCTTGCTCTCTCCCGTATTCTTCTTGTTCCCTTTGGCGCACTTCGCTTCATATCTCCGACGTTACGCCATGAACTGCGCTCTTCCTCAATGTACTGCTGTTCCTCATCATACTCCATCTTCTTTTCCCATTGCCACTTATTCAATAAGTGTCGTCTTTTAACCCCGCGCTCGGATCGCGTGTATTCGGCAATTTCCCTTAGCCGCATCTCGAAGTTTGACCCTTCTCTGTTCGGCTATTCTTGAACTGCGCTTGTTGCACTTCCTCCTTGGTAACTTGCCGATTAGGGTCAACAGGAACCAATTTCTTTGGCTCTTTCGGATGTCGAACCTTCATCTTTCCCTTTTCCTTGGACTCACTGGCATCAACCATGCCTATAGAGAAAGAGACCATGTTCTGAGGGAATGGGTTTTTGTCTACTTTCATCTTGCCATCAAATCTTAAGTGTCCATCTTGAATAGCCTTCTGAATTTTTACTCTGAACACTCGGCAATCATTGATATGATGAGAGTTTGTATCATGAAATCCACAGATTTCTTGTCTTTTACTCCTTCGAGCGAAATAGGATGTCCTTCGGCGCTTAACGCGTCCTTCTTGGACCCGATACAAAAAGAGCTTATCTCGCTTTCGACATCAAAATCATAAGATCCCTTCGCCGCTTTACCCATCGATGACTGACCAAAGTAGGCTCTTTTGTCCAGGTCAACTTCTGCAGCGGCTACTTCATCTTCATCTTCATATTCGAGATGCTTCCTCCGTAAATCCTGATACATATCAACAACGGTTGCACTGTTCTTCCGAAAACGAGCATCTCTTTCGAACCCTTGGGCTTGATTGCTCATTGCCGTCGGCTTTTGTGCAAGCCGTCCAAGATCTTCAAACTCCATGCCGAATAGCTTGTCTCTAATATGTGGCGCATGCCCGCAATGACCAATTGTGCAAGCCGATCATCGGAATAGTCGAGAATAGCACATGTTCTTTGCTTCTCCGAATCAAGCGGAGATACTCCATTGGTGTCTCAGTAGTTTTCATCCTCATAGACCACAGATCAACCATCTTCTTCTCATTGGTTCCTGTATAAAAGTACGAATGGAACTTTTGCTCCAATTCTGCCCATGTACCAATGGAATTGGCCGGCTGCGATGCAAACCATGTGAAAGCCGGCCTGTCGAGAGACATAGGAAAATATCGATCCTCCAAGCTTCATCACAGCGGCTTCTCCAAGTTGCATCGGATATCTACTTGACATGCTCAATGGTATCGGGTATCATCCGACCGAGAACTTGGTCAAATCCGTTGGTGGTTTAACTCTTGGTGGAAGAGCTACCCTATTGTACCATTCAGGAAAGGAGATTTGTATGCATATGTCGATGCTTTGGTTTCGGGCCGAATTGATTACGCATCATATCGGCCATTCCGCTTAGGAGCTCATCATTTGTATCTTTTGCTCCTGTCTCCTAGACGGCACTCGATGCACTCCCGTATCCCGGATTCGGCAAAGCATCCGAGCACCGTAATCAGTGAATTCACTATACCCATCTCCATAGACACTCTTCTACGCAACTGCTTGCTACTCTTGGAGAAATCTTATAGCGGATGCGGTATATACATTGTCGCACCAAAAGTTACCTGACCATGAGTTTGCTGCTCGGTCACGGGAGGCTTCTCTTTTCCATCATGAATAGCTCCATCTTTGCTTGTTCCGATTATCTCCTCTCCTCCAGCTTAACTTCCCCGAAGATTGCCGAGTGTTGAAGTATATCGGCCCCCAGCAAGCTCTCCAAATCTTGCTTCAAATCGTTTGTCAACCGCCGGACCAAAAGTTTCAGCCATGATTTTGCGGAAAGTGCCTTAAAAGCTGTGTTGTGATTCAACATAGTGTCTCCTACACTTTGTAGATGGCTCCAACTACCCTCTGCATCTCCTCCTCGTCGGTAACATCGAGATCGACCAACGAGAAGAACTCGTGGCAGTGCTTGCTTGATCATCACTCTGCCACTCTTGTTCTTGGAAAAGGACATTAGACATTTCTGCTGAAATTGTTCCATTGCTTGCTCCACCATCTGGCGTTGCTCTGGCGGCAGCTCGTCCATGGTCACGTTCAGAACGTGACTGTTGTCAATTTCCGATCCCATCTTATATTGAGAAGTTGTCCCACTGGGCGTGCCAAAAAGTGTGTTGACGCAAAATGTGACCACCCTGCGTCTCACACACGGCAAGCGGAAAGCCTAGCTTCAATCGGGTGCCGGGCGTCGAATCCGGTGGCGTGCCGATCGATTTGACCTGAAAATCGACAAGGGATAAAACAAGTAAGATCATAACCGGAACGTCTTGGGTGAGACCGACATGTTCCATCTTTACGGCCACGAAGCCACTTACGACGACACATAGCTATGGAAGCTATCTCGCCAACAGATGCGCTTCATTCGGCTAAAGTAACATAACCGATGTAAACGGAACAAACTAGCCGAATACGGTAAATGAAGACATGTTTGAACAAGATTAAATCATTAAGCATATCAAACTACATCTCATGTTTAAAGCATCATCAAGCACTAAAAATTAAGAATAAGTAACTTATAAATATAAATCGACTAAACAACACATGCATAGGCTACTCCAACTAGTCTCGCCGCACGTCTAGCCTTCATAAACCCGTCGAGCATAAACTCAAGCAAGCTAATCCACCGCATGATACCACTCACTATGAATTTACACCACTCCTTGCTACTAGATCAATCCACCGCATGATACAATCTAGCAATAAAGAGCTAAAAGCACATAATTATCTAACAGATCTATAGATACTTGCTACATGTATAAGCATAACCGTATCGACAAGATTGCCGAATCGGGGTCCATGAAGAAGGAACAAACAAGTAACATATAGAGGAGCCTATCAGATTAAACCGATCTCTAGTCCACCGGATGACTAGTTCTAGAGTAACCCAAAGACCTGCATCTGCCGCACGGTACCCGGTCCTGTCAAGGCTTATCTACATATAACGTGAATGAACCCGCAACATGTAACAATCTAGATCGATCTAATTCGGCTATATGAGCTTGATCTACTCGGTATTGATTAAGCATGAAAGGAACGACCAACAAACCGAAAGAGTATCAATCTAGATTGGGCAAAAGAGTGTTGCAAATAATTAAACATTAAATAAAGCATGCAACACGTGATAACTTAATGAATCTATTAGATTTTGCCAAATCTAAAAGAGCCGATAACTAGCCTCTAAGCTTAGATCTTAGCCTGCCGCACGACTCATGACCTAATCAGAGAAACTTTGGTAACTAGCTCCTAGCTAATCTTAGCCTCGCCGCACGACTCATGACTAACATGGAACCCTCTTGATTCAATGCTTAAATCCACCGCATGATACTAAGCATTGCAACAAGACTTCTTGCATCA
Organism: Themeda triandra; assembly: GCA_018135685.1. Taxonomy (NCBI): domain Eukaryota; kingdom Viridiplantae; phylum Streptophyta; class Magnoliopsida; order Poales; family Poaceae; genus Themeda; species Themeda triandra. The sequence continues at coordinate 82,203 of JAENPR010000796.1, read as the reverse complement.
TTATCTAAATCCACCGCATGATACTAGACATGATAACAAGGTTGCCGGGACTTACGGAGGTCGACGGATCGATTGGCCCTCTCGAAGAACTCGACGACACGACTAAAAGGACTCGAAGGGTGGCGCGTAGCCGGTTGTATTGATTTGGTTGTGAACCCTTATTACAATGGTCGAGGGTTTATATTTATACCCCGGGATGAAACATGAGTCCTAAGTGCTTACGAACTATCTAAACAAAATTGGAAAGACACAAATATGCTAACTCTAACCATAATCGGAGTCCTTGACTATCACGACTCCTTCCCTTTCTGGTCAGCTTCATCTTCCCTTTTGTCGTCTTCAAACGAAGCCGTTACCGACCGCTTCATTGTTTACCGAATACACGGAAATTAGCCGACCGCATACGCATTTGCCGAATTACTCTCTCTGCTCCCTGCGGGTCCACCTGTCATATTCTTGACCAAATTCTGGTGTTAACACCGGCGCACCGGCCCATTCGTCCCAACCCTATCCTTTCCTCCTCCCGGCGCCCCGACGCCGCCACCCTCCCGCGGGCGCGCGACGCCGCCGCCATCACCGCCCGCGCAGCTCTCCGCGCCCACCGCCGCCGCTCTCCGGCCCCGCCCCGCTCCGCCCCGCTCCGCCGCCGGCCCCGCCCCGCCCCGCTCCGGCGCGCGGCCCGCGCCGCCACCCTCCCGCGGGCGCCAGCGCGCCGCCATCACCGCCCGCGCAGCTCTCCGCCGCGCCCCCCGCCGCTCTCGGCCCGCCCGCTCCCGCCCGCTCCGCCGGCCCCCGCCCGCCCCGCTCCGGCGCGCGGCCCGACGCCGCCACCCTCCCCGCGGAAGCGCCGACGCCCCGCCATCACCGCCCGCGCGGCTCTCCGCGCCCCCGCCGCTCTCCGGCCCCGCCCCGCTCCGCCGCCGGCCCCCCCCGCCCCGCTCCGGCGCGCGGCCCGCCCCGATCCGCAGGCCTCCGGCGCCGCCCGTCCCGATCCGCCGCCTCCGCCGCCGGTCCCGCCCGTCCCCGTCCGCCGCCGGTCCGGGGAGGCGTCCACGACGGCCGCCGGCGCCGCCCGGCCCCGCTCCTCCGCCTGCTCGGCCGCCTCCGCCCGGGACCCGGCGGCTTGCGCCGGCCCCGGCCGCGACGACGAGGCTACCTCGGCTCCGGCCGTCCCCGTCCCGGCGCCGAGCCCGAGCCCGTCTCCTCCGCCCCCGCCGACGACTCCTCCGACGACGCCTCGCTTCACCAAATCGCCCGAGGTCCACTTCCATTCCACTTGTATTCACTTAATTTTTTTAACTCTTAGTAGCCGTGAGAGATCACTGTGGCCCGAGGGTGCTTAGTCCTAGACTGTCTAATTCGATTATGCAACCATGTCTCGTGGCAAATTATGTGGTACATGTATTATAAAGCAGCACGTTTTGGGGTGTAAAATGCATGGCAACCGTAATCAACACATTATAACTACAGCTGCAGCGATGCTCTGTGCACTAAATGGCAAAACTGAACCATGCACCAAATGATTAGTAAAATTCCATGAACTGGACCCAAAGCCGCTGGATTGTGGCCTAATCGTCTCAAAGCCGCTAGATTCCTTGATTGATTTGTTCTTTTCTTTAATGCCCAATCGCTTTCCTCATGTGTGGTCTCGTGCACACATATATGCTCGGTTCTAGTCTAGTTTTGTATTAGGCATGAATAAAACACTCGTTTTCTTGATACGAAACTGATGGTCATTGCCTTTGCATCGAGAATCAAGAAGATTATGTTCTGTTTCATTGTTGTAAAGGTCCATGTTGTGTTGTTGATGGCCTTCGTGCTGACGGCCTTCGTGCCTAGATTGTGCGGGTGTGGCCTTCGTGGCCCGTATGTGTTGTTTACGGCCTTCGTGCCGTATATGTGTTGTCGGCCATCGAGCCGTCTTTCTTTCTTGCGGGTTTTGTGAACCTCCCCGTGCGGGGAGGTTCTCGCGAAATTTTGTGCTGATATTGTTTTTTTCTTTCTTTCTTTTGCGGTGTTCTGGAGTAGCTTGGCGACGCCGATTGTCTTCGTCGGGGCCGTGTCGCCTCGCCACGCCCGCCGCCGCCACATCGCACCGCTAGCTTGTCTCCACCGCCACCCTAGGTATAAATATTCACCTCTCTTCCTTATAGTTGTTGGTCGTAGATGACGTAAACGAGTTAGGCGTCTCCCGTCCGAAAGGGATACGCGGTCGTTGGTATGCTGATCAGTGCATATCTGCGACGGTATCTCTTTCGGATTGTCCACGTTTCTTGGACAGCCCGCGGATGCGTAGATGGGTTAGCCTCCATGTTCCGCTCCCGTCCGAGCCGGAGTTTCGGCAGCACCTCCCCGTTGTTCTCCGGATACACGGTCTCCCCCGCACCGGGACGTGTATCGGGAGAACAGCGGGAGGTGCCGCCAAATTCCGTCTCGGCGTGAGCGGAGCATGGAAGCTAACCTCATCTACGCATCCGCGGGTGGGATTAGGACCTATCCTTCACCTATTAGATGGTAGGAACGCTTTGTACATGCAAATGTTGGTTTCATTACCCCCTCACTTTGGCGAATGACGAGAAGATGGCCGGCCGTGAGTGGATGTACAAGGGCTGGACCAAAAAGAGGCAGAGTCCCGAATGGGTTCATGGTACCAATGAATTCCCGAGTAAAGCATTTGGCCCGACTCCTAAAGGGTCTCGATCGGGCGCGGTGCCCATGCAATGACCGCAAGAACCAAAAAAGAAAAGTATTCAAGGATGTCTACAAAGATCTTCTCAAGCATGGATATGTGGCAAACTACGAGAGGTGGATCTTCCATGGTGAACCGAAAGCTACCATTAGAGAGGAGGAGGTTAGAGCACGCCTCGATGAGTTTGAGGGAGATGCCGGCGTGGCCGACATGGTGGTAGACTTTAACGAGGGCCGTGGCAATGAAGGTTTGGTGGAGGAGGATCCGGAGGAGACCGCAAAGGCGTTCTATGAAATGATGTCTTCGGCACAGAAGCCCCTTCATGAGAAGACAACAAAGTCCCAGCTGGATGCCATTGGACGTCTTCTAGGGTTGAAGTCGCAGTTGAGCCTGAGCCGAGACGGATTCAATCTCCTGTTGGCGTGGTGGGCTCCTTGCTTCCGGATGACCACACGCCGCCGAAGAGCACGTACGAGTCGGTGAAGCTCCCGCGTGCACTTAAGATGCCGTATGAGTCGATCCATGCTTGTCGTAATGGGTGCGTCCTATTTAGGGGAGAAGAACTAGAGGCAAAGAACGCACCGTACAAAGTGCAAAGCCTCTAGGTATGTGGAGGTGGACAAGGGTGATGGCAAGAAGGAACAGTCTAAGATCCCCGAGATGGTCGTACGGTACCTCCCACTCATTCCAAGGCTCCAAAGGATGTTCATGATAGAGGAGTTGGCGAAGCGATGATATGGCACAAGTTTGGCAAAAGATACGGTGACAAGATGGCACACCCGGATGCCGAGGCATGGCAAGATTTCGATGTCCAAGATCCCGATAAAGCTAAGGAAGCTCGGAATGTACGTGTAGCGATAGCAACAGATGGGTTCCACCGTATGGAACACATGCGGCCCCGTACACTTGTTGGCCCGTGTTCGTGATCCCCTCAACCTCCCCCCGGCGTCATGTTTGAACCCAAGAACGTGCTATTGTCGCGATAATACCCGGACACCCGGGCAACAATATGGGTGTGTTCATGCAGCCACCGTGGGATGAATTGGAGCATGCTTGGGAAAAGGGGGTAAGGACGTACGACCGAGCTACAAAGAAGAACTTCACAATGCATGTGTGGTATCTCTATTCAATGCATGACTTCCGGCGTACGGCACATTCTCCGGGTGGTGTGTTCATGGGAAGTTCCCTTGCCCGATGCAAGGATTCCGTGTTGTTCACCCGGCTGAAAAAGGGTGGCAAGTACTCTTCGTTTGACAAACATCGCCAATTCCCCGCGAGAACCATGCATTGAGACTTGACACCCAACACTTCACGAAAGGCCTTGAAGTCACCAACCCTATTCCTCGATTATGAGCAAGTGAATGTGTCCTCGCCGAGTTACGTGCTCTCAAAATGGACAAAGACAAAAAGGCTTCATTGGATATGGTCAGCAACACATGTGGACCCATATTTCGGGCTTGACTAGGCTCCCTACTACAAGCACCTCCTTCTTCCACACAACATCGATGTGATGCACACGAAAAGAACATCGCCGAGGCACTTTGGGGAACACTCATGGACATAAAACGAAGTCAAAGGACAATGTTAAGGCTAGACGGACGTCGAGGCGCTCTGCGACAGACCCAAGCTAGTGATGAAGCCCCCGCTCCGTGCAAGACTTGGAGAAGGGGCCCGGCGGATTACATCCCGAAAAGGCCCGACAGAAGGAAGTGATGCAGTGGATGGAGACGATATTGTTCCCTGATGGGTATGCGGCGAATCTGAGCAGGGGAGTGAACCCTAAGACCGGAAAAAAATTAGGGATGAAGAGTCATGACTTCCACAAGGTGTTGAGGACAATGGAGGTGGTGAGGAGACAACAGGGAGAGACGAGGACGGTTTTGACAATATTGATAGTGATGACGACAGCAGTGATGCTGACAATGGTGAAGACAATGGTGAAGACAATGGTGATGACAATGCCGATAGTGACGATGAGTACTTCGGTTTCTAGTTCATGTAATACAATATTATTCTTATTATTATTATTACTTTGCATTTATGTTTCCTTAATTTTGCATCTCTTCACAATTACTTATCGATTATTTGAGCTAATTGGTTTAATGTTTGTCATTGCAGGTGTAGGACAAAATGCCGGGCGGAGGCAGGAACCGGTCGAAGAGACCGGTGAGAAACGTCAAGTCGCTGTACGGGTCGAGGAGACCGGAGGTCGACGAGCAGGAGGTCGACGAGCAGGAGGTCGACGAGCAGGAGGTCGACGAGCACGTGACGGTGGGCCAGACACAGGCAGGGGGTAGACCTCCCGCTACCAGACGCCTGTTTGACGAGGAGGTTGGCGACCAGGACCTGGGCGGGGAGGACAGAGGCGGGGAGGACGGGGGCGGGGAGGACGGGGCGGGGAGGGCAGCGAGCCGAGGAGGCCCTACAAGCGCGGGATCACGCGCCTCCCGCGCGACAAGCCCACGTTAGCCTTCCGTCCGGTGTTTCGACCCGAGGGAGATAGGTAAGTAACCATTCATGTTTTCAGTTTCTTTTTCATATTCCATGTTGAAAATTGAACTTCGGACTAACATTTCTTCTTGTTGGCTTGTGCAGCCGTCGGAAGCGTGTGGATAAAGGCTTGCAAAGTCGTCATCCTAATGGCATGCGGGGCCTCATCATTAAGAAGAACTTCCCGGCCTTATCTGGGTAGACGGTGTGCAAAAGGTGCCCCGGCCTTCGGCCGGACTACTCCAAGGTGGTTCGGAGCTTGATGGAGGAGTTCTTGTCACCCCGGCGGAGAAGATCAAGAGGGAGTTCTGGTGAGTCTTCATCCCTCCGCTTTGCCAATACTACGCATTCAACAAATGTCCTTCAAATAATGAACTGATACGTGATATCTGATTATTGCAGGAATGGTTCACGTGCGAGCCGGGGCACGAGGCGGAGGCGTCGGTCCACCAGGACAAGGTCTGCGCCTCCGTGCTGAAGAACATGTTCTACGAGGCGCACATCCAGTGCATGATCGACTACTATGCCGAAGTCCGCCATGAGAAGCTTGACAAGAAGGAGGCCGGACAGATGATGCGGTCGCCGAAACCGACATGCCCTATGAGCACTACCTCGCTCGTAAGTAGGAAACAATAATTCGATTCCATTTTGATTCATCTTGTTACTTACCTAAATGCACGTTGTAATGCGGTTTCCTCCCGATTGGTGCAAATCCCACGTGGACCGCTTTGGGAGGCGATTGTGGCCGGGTGGAGAACGCCGGCGCGTACGAGGAGCGCAGGAAGAAGTCCGGATATGCCAAGTCGAAGGCGGGGCCGTCACACCACCAGGGGAGCCGCAGCCTCGGAGGGTTCATGGACGCATGGGTACCATTCGCATTAATTTGTTTGTTTATTCATTTACCGAGTCATTCATTCTCATTACGTGTAATCGTCCTTGTGTTTTCCTCGCGGAGCGATCGCATGATGGCCAGGTCATCAACGAGTTCACGGGCTTCCGGGCGGCTCACCGGGGCGGGCGACAGATCCGGAGAACGTCTACGACCCGGCGCGGGGACCGAGGCGATCACCAACTCGAACTTCGCCGAAAACCTGGTCCAAGTACACCCGGGCGGTTCGCGCGCGCCATGGTGACACCTACGACCCTTCGACCGCGCCCCGGATACGGACACGCTCATGAGGCGAGGAGGAGGGAAGCAAAGACGGCCGCTACCTCATTGCCCACGCGTCATCGACCCGGCCGGCGTCCCTCCCTTCGTGAGGTTCGTAAGGCCACCCCCGCAGTTCCTCCTCCGCCGTCCCCATACAACCTCGACGGGCAAGCTCCACACGATGATGGCGTCGGTTCGGGTAACTATTCGTCGTTCATTGATTTCACATATGTTGCCGAAGCCTTATATGCATTGTCTAAGCATCGCTTGTGGATTGTTGCGAGGCCCAGTGGAAGAGATACGAGGCAACGTGAGGCCGACGGGGTGGCCGCAGAGGAGAGAGAGGCGGCCATGCAAGCGGCCCATCGCGCGGCGGGCGCGGAGCAGCGGGAGGCCCATCGGCAAGTGATTGCAACTTTGCGGCGGCGGTCCCAGCGGCAATGGTCCGAGTTCACCAAGTCGTTTTCCGGCTACTTGCGAGCATGGACATCCCGAACTACGGACCACCGCCGCTGCAAGTGAGCATCCCTCAACCGCCGCCTTGTTCTCCCCGCACTCCCTCCACCGCACCTGTACGGACCCCGGTGAGTTTCTAGCGGCCTCTCCATTGATTTCTCTTGTGCGGCCATCCCTTAGGTACTAATGAGATCGCTTCTTCTGCGTAAATGGCAATGGCGGGTTCGAACCCGACTCCGGCGGATGGACATTCTCCTCACCACCCAAGTCCGAGTCCGGGCGTTTCACCACAGCTCGACGCGTGGGGGTATGGCGCGACACAGGCTGGACCGAGCGGGTGGGGTCCGTGGACGGCAGGGAGCTCCTCACACCACCACAGCTCGGGTGGAGACGGCTGGTACTGAGGCGAGTGAGTGAGTGGCTCCGTGACTTCATGTTAGGTTGGCAGTTGGTGCATGGATGCCACTTTGCTATTTTGTGTGGATTCGTTTGAGGACTAGATGGATGATCGACGTGGTTATGGATTATGTGTGGATTTATGAGACATATATGTGGATTTCTGTGATATAAATGTGGATTTGTGCGATATCTATGTGTATTTCTGTTGTATATTCATATATGTGCTTTGGAGAGTGCGATACGTGAGGCAATGCAGCAAAAACCACAAAAAAAAAGCAGGTTACCCAGCTTTGCCGACTGCCCCGGGCAAAAATGGCAAAGCTGGGTTTCATGCTGCAAATTTTCCCAGCCTTTGCCGATCGCCGAAAGGGCAATCGGCAAAGCCCTTTGCCGACGCCTTATTTATGCCGGATATGGCCATCAAAATGGCAAAAAAAAAAAAAAAAAAAATCTTTGCCGACTGCCATAACTCGGCAGGCGGCAAAGGGCTTTGCCGCCTGCCAACTCGGCAGCGGCAAAGGAAACGCCTGACGTCAGTTGACGGTCGGCGCGTTTCCTTTGCCGCCTGCCAAGTAGGCGGTCGGCAAAGGCCTTTGCCGCCTGCTGACACGTGGCAGTCGGCAAAGAAGGCCTTTGCCGCCTCAGCCTTTGCCGCCTGCTCTTTGCCGACTGGCACGTGAAAAGCAGGCGGCAAAGAGGTTTGCCGACTGCCTTCGGCAGTCGGCAAAGACGGCGTTTGCAGTAGTGTGAGGCGGTGCTCCCCGTTGGCCTTTACGAACAGTAACGGGACATACCGTCTACCGACAACAACGGCAACCGTTGTAATACAATATCTATATACGTGTCATTTCTACTAAATATAGACTTGCAATGTTTGGCTTTCAATTAAATGATAGAATTTTGGGAAAATGATGTTGGGCCTATGATTGGAACAGGCCACACCCATTTTGTTTAATAGATCGAGTCAAGAGGACCACATTACTCTCGTACAAGCTGAAATCGGGGCCAATCTCAACGATCGAAGTTTGTGGTCCCCGTCATGCAGTGCCAATAAGAGCGATCGCTCTCACATGATGGAACCAGCGTTCCGAGTATTAGCTAGCCTAACGAACCTCCTAAGATCAGATGAACGTGGTGATGCACTGATGGACAGGCCACCACTGAAACCATGCATATTTGGGGAAAGCAGACTACTTGTTTCATCCAGGGTAGTTCACATGTTCAAACATACTAAAATATATTGTGAATATGCTGAATTATACAAGAAAGAAATGTAAATTACACAAAACATCTCACCACTCCCGATACAAAAATAAAAATACAATACATCTGCGTGCATAAATCTATTCACGCTTGACAATATATACTGAGAGATAATGCCGAAGTACCTTAGAAGAGCTGACCAAATATGTTTGTGATTCACATAACATGAGCAAGCGCACATTTCTCTAGTACCTTTGCCGCTTCCTTCAGTTCTTTCACGACGTCTGCCATTGCCGGTCGTTCATCCACATCTTCCTTGAGACATCGAACTGCCAGACTCCCAATCTTGTCGAGGCACTCCATACAATGTTGACACTGTGCACCATCACCATGAGACAAAATATCTCTGTCGTACATCTCCCTTCCGTTGCCCATCTCTTTACAAGATTTGACAAAGTTCACAGGGAGGCTATTGATTTTATTTTCGCCGTACTTGACAGTCTTCCTTGTGATCAGCTCGAGGAGCACCACGCTGAAGCTGTAGACGTCACTCTTTGCCACAAAATGTTCCGTCTTCATGTACATAGGGTCTATGTAGCTCATGTCCGCTGCCACGGCCCTGGCATACATATCGACCGACAAAATCTTGGATGATCCGAAGTCAGAGACCTTGGGCTTGAGTTTATCATCCAAGAGGATGTTGGCAGACTTGATATCCCCGTGGATACGGTCGCTCTTTGAATGGATATAGGCCAGAGCTTCTGCAGAGCCGATGGCAATGTTGAGGCGTGTCGGTAGCGACAGCGACTCATGCGGTTCCTCATGAAGCAGCTTGTGAAGGCTCCCCTTGCTGATGAACTCGAAGACCAACACAGGGATATTTGTCTCCAAACAGCACCCAACAAGGCGGACCAGGTTATGGTGGCTGTTGCCAAACTGGAAGGTGATCTCGTTCACAATGTCATCCCCTTGCTGAGGGTTGTCTATTTTACCAACTTCCTTGCCTTGTTTGTTGGAGCGTTTAACCGCAACTAGCTGCTTCTCGTCGGTGGATCCCTGGAAAACCTTGCCGAAGGCACCTTCACCAATAAGGGTCTGGTAATTGTTTGTGATCTTCTCCAGCTGCTTTTCCGTGAATATGTTGATGCCAGCTGCGCCCATCAATATTTTCCCACCATTTTTGTCGAAGAAGGCTGCCTTTATTCGCCGCTTTCGATCCATGTGAACGAACCATAGTAGGAGCGCCAGGAGAAGAATTCCGACGAATGTTGCTGCACACAGAGCAATAGTTTTAATTCCTACAGCATTAAATTAATTTGCATGCCATACATCTATGCTTTTTGTGCAAAAATTACAGAAAATTACAAATGTTTTCATACAATCATACTGCTGCAGAGAGGGTTAAGGCACCTACCATTTCTAGAGATGACCTGTCTAGATCGGGTCAAAATATAGCAATTTATTTTTCTCCGGAGAGGCCCAACAACCAGCACCCCATGGATCGCTCACAAGCCATATATGTTTTTTTGAGCAAAATATGTTCATGTGTGTGGCCGACGCTCGTCGACGCCAGCCGAGCTACTCACAGTAATCTTGGAGGAGGTAGGCGCATGGGTTGGAGCAGGTTTCGGCAGCTTGGCGCTGCTCACCGCACTCATCGCTTGAATTGTGTCGAGCCCTCTTATTGTCGCACCAACAGTTTACTTCTAAGTACAACCTACTATTCCTACCACTAGTTGGTGATTTGTGTATTGTATGCCCTCCAAGGATGGGGACGGCTCCTCGCCGCGCTCATCGTTGGAGTCTGTAAAACTCCCACTTCCACTTAATGAAGCACGTGCTATAGCACGCTTTCGAAAAAAAAAATGTGTGTGTGGCCACCGAGTCAAACTGTCACGCTCCAAAAGACCCCTCCCCACAGCAGGCCAAGCAGGCTGGCAGGGGCCCACAACACGGCAGTAGTCACCACCGCAGCACTCACGCGCGCATCTGGAGGAGGCGCGGCCTACGGTGGTGGTGGCCCCTCCACCCCTACGTTATCGTGAATTCTTGTCAATTTAAGAGAATAAAGATATTTAGGAAAATAATCATAATAGGAATAGATTTGGTTAGGAAAGAATTATGATTTTGTTAGGAAAGGAGAGAGTTTTCTTTTTTTTGGAACCTGAGAGAGTTTGCTTCAGCCAAAAGGAGTTCACATCTATATGGACTCCTTAGTTGTTTTCTTGGCATAGAAGTCCAATGAGGACTATAAATATAGAGGCATTCTAACTATTCCAATCGAAAAGGAAATAGTAGAGCTTTGCTCTTTTTTTTTCTAGAACACGACTTTACATGTATTTCATTAAGAAGAAAAGTGCCGACAAACAGTATAAGAACATCCGGAGTCGAGGTGCCTAGACCGGATCGGAACCGAGCCACAGAGCAATTAGAGGACTACATGGGAACTAGATTGCGTGACTGAGCGAGCCCGTCCTCAGGCCTCCGAGCTTTGCTCTTTAAACAAATCTCCCTCGCTCCTAGCGCTATCACCCCTCTACCCGCTTCCGTGTGCATGCCACCGCTGCGCCTCCTGCGTACACTGCCCCCACCTCCCCTAGCCCCCCCCCCCCCCCCAAAAAAAGCAAGGACCCTGAAATGAACTCATGATTTCAGGGCTCTTCCCTACTAGTACACCTAACAATCAATGTGGCTTAGTGGATGATACATTAGTTTTAGCTCTTTTTGAGTAATACAACTTAGTGCTGATCACTTCTCCATTCAAGGTTATTTGAAAAAAAGGCGATTTTTGCTACAGGACACTAAAAATTGTCGAAATTAGCTGTGGGACACTGGAGAAAAAAATCTTAGCTGTAACACACCGCCTAGTGTCCTACAACAAAGAAAATAGTGTCCCACAACAAAGAATAATTATTTGAGTATCCCACAACCAATTTTGCATAATCGGAGTGTCCCACAGCAAAATTTTTCTTGAAAAAAATAAAAAAAATGAATTTCATAACCACAATCATAAAACAGAATTTTTAGGCATTAAATGATTTAAAAAAATGTGGTCATAATTAAATGTACATATCTCTTCGAGTACTACAACTTTTGATTAGGTCGTTTCCCAATCTGAGGTACTTTGAAAAATAAAAAAACTGAATTTCAACAAATGAAAACTTAAAATAGATTTTTTGGGGTACTAAATGATTTGAATGCAAAATTAGTTAAAAAACAAGTTGAATATCACTTTGAGTGCTACAACATAGGTTTAATTGATTGCTCTATTTAAATATTGAACTAAAAATTATGAAAATTTCAAACAAAATTTTTGGGTCTCAAAAGATTTCAAATGGAACTTCGTCTATAGAAAAGTTTGTCTTCATCTAACTTTTTCTTGAAAAGTTATGAATTTTGATATGTTGCACCTCTTTTTAGGGGTGGAGCAAATTGCCAACCGTCCCTAGAAATCTATTTCTATGGTTAGCTACATTTTGAGAGGTGAGCTGGTTCAAAAACCAAATTAGAAGCGAATTTTGATAGAACTGCCACTACCAAATAAGATGTGCATCTAAAAATCGTTTCTATGTTAGTGTCATATTGACTGCAGAATTGTGGATACAGAAAACTTGGGGATGGTACCTCCTGGGTCCCATCCCATCCCCTGTGATGCTATGTGCCTCTACTCCCGGCATTGCACACTCTTACTACACCAAATTCAGATCCTCTTTTATAGGTCAGGCGTCGAAGGACCTAGGCAGATGGGCATCGTGCAACTAAGGTTATGACTATCAAGATGGCTTTCGATAGTGAGCCCAAGGGGGGTGGGACCTCCTTCGGTGAGCTCGGTGTACCTCCACATGGGGGCCAAGTGGCTACCTAGGCAATTGCGCCCAGCACAACACCTCCAACATAGTAGTCACAAAAAAAAAAACACCTCCAACATAGTGATGGAACGGTTGAGACCGAATGGGAAAGGACTAGACTAGCATGAATATACTTCGAAAGTAGGAATATACCCCACTGGTTTGCAAGATCTATGTACTTTATCAGGTGGCGTCTGTATTCCCAACAAATATGGCGCTTTGTAACATTGGTTGGGATATTGAATGTAGTTTGCACATCCCGAGTTACTACGATGTCCATGTTCTCCATTCCCTATTTTTGGTCCACTGCGGAAGGACCTCCAATCTTGCCATCAAAGGCCATATACGCAGTTGGTATCTGGACACTACTAATGTCTATTTCCAATCAAACCAAATCCAACTACAAATTGAAATGGTGAAAATTTAGGAAACTTTTTGATGGATGTGATTGGTTATGAACGTTTATTTTCCCTCGTGAAATAGAAATGTCAACACTATATTTTAATGTTTTTGCCTACAATTAATACAATGAGTTTCATTTATTTATTTATTTATTTTTGTTTTTACAGTTGTAATAAACTTATCAATTACCATTATATTTATTTATTTATTTTCATCTGTATTCATAGTTTTTTCTGTTTCACATGGCACCCGTCTATACGAATTTAGTTGAAACTTTCGCTTAAATTTTATACCACTTGTTACCGCCAATATATATCATGACGTGATGAATCTAGATTTTGATTTATTAGTTTCTACAATTTTTATCCTCAAATTAATTAAGTTGAAACTCTAGGTTTATTGTATTTTTGTTAACTCTCTTTTTATATTTTTAATAAAAATAAGAATTTTAGTTTCTAGACCGCTCTATTAGGTACTGTGTAGCACATCACTTGAGATCGATTGTAGAGCTCGAAGTGAGATCTAAGATAAGGTAGCGGTGCTATCCTGAAGTGGATATCATTATGCCTTCTAGTCACTATTCACTCATGTAGTATCGAAGATCAGGAAAGTACAACCACCTTTGGTTTGCATATACCTCCTTCCAATTGTTTAGATGTTTGAATTTTCTTATCAAAGAGTTATATGTGTAGCAATATTGCTTTATTATAAAAATATAGTTATCACGAATATACTATCTATATATTTGTCAAACTTTTCACTTAGAATTCATAAATATTGGTTTGTCATGCACATTAATATATAATTTTTTCCCGCATGCTTGCAGGTGTACTTGATATACATGATGGTATGTTCGCTATAATCAGTTATTAATATATATTGATGTCAATAGAAGTGGATAATGTGAAAACATATATATGAATATATGTTTTAAGTACTTTTTGAACTAGAAGTTGGTAAATTATATGTAGGCTTGAGGCGATATTTTAGTTTTTAAATAATTGTACAGGAGATAATTTTGAAGCAAAATTAAGAGGTTATGTGGATTTTCTATCATAATGGAATATAGCTAATTAAATGCAAATTTAGGGCTACTTTAAATATCAATCATGTTTCTTAATGGCATAGATGGGCAATTTGAATACATATCCAGTGGTAACTTCATACTATGTTTCATCGTTGCGAAGCCGTGATATTTTTGAGAAAATAGAATAGATCTAATTGTTTATTATCGTTAGTTATGATTGGAGTATACAGAATTGATGACGAGATGTTTTTCTGAGAATTTGTGGGATTATATTTATCCTGCGGATTAATATGCAAGCTTTGTTAGGACCTCCGGTTATAACTCTAGGATTCATCTCCTTTTCTACAGCTATATGTAGTCAGTTGAAACCCAACCTTAAGTTATATAAGCTCTTGTTGCATCCAGTTCTGTCGTATCATGAATCTATACATGAGCTTCGAACATTTGAGTTATTAGTTGTTGCATGCTGTTTTATCTACTGGTTGAAATTGTAGCTCTTATTTTACCATTTCCTAATGAAATTTTAATTTTTTACATTATTAAAAATACTCTGGATCCTAGGCTACACAAGTTACTGTGATGCTATACACAAACTTTTGTCCGGCATCGTGGCACTTAAGACATTGAATTTTTTATTTAAAAGAAATACATGTGGACTAATGTTTTATAAAACATACTGTACAAGTAATTAAATACCAGTAATATATGATATAATAATATTTCCATGCTGACAAATATTTTCTCATCAACATGCTGACACATAACATTATGCTTACTTCTAATTCAATAGTGGTACAAATTTGTAATCTAGAGAATTTATATATCTGATACAGTGATACATAGATTTAATAATTATTTAGTTTCTTTTTAACAATAGAGGTGGATAATTTAGATACAAATTTAATGTGATATGGATGCAAAATTACTCATAATGTTCGGTTTCAACAAAATAGTATTAACGCATAGTAATGTCACGTAAAAGATGAAACAACAAATAAACATTATTCAGGAGAATCTAAACGTATGTGTATTTTATTAGAAAATTAATATGAAAATAGAGTACCGATAACAAGTTTTTAATTATTACTTACAAAACTTGAGGTTATAGGCCGTGTGGACGAATTACATTTAATTCTAGTCTAGTGCTCACCTGATATTGCAACAATACCACCATTGCCAATTAAGCGATGACAGTCGTCGCCTATTCGTCCGAAGTTGCATTGACAATAGTAGCTACCCTCTGTATCTTTGCATTTGCTGCCACTTGTACAAGGATTCAATTCGCATTCATTGATATCTGTACAAAATTGGTGAACATCCAAATACTCATTATTGTTAGACTTATTGTAGAAAAGAAGTTTTAGTAGTATTTATAACATAATAGTTTCAAAGTTTCTTAAGGTAATAGTTTACTTCATCTAACTTGACTACCATCTAACATATCTTTTAACTTTGAATAACCAAATGATAAATTAACTGAAGGGTCCAACATTTAAATAAGAACTTTCTAAGTAGTGATGAACATCTATAAATACGACTATCACTACCAAAATTTCTCCTAGTGCAGTAAGCTGTAATAAAAGCAATACCACCAGTCCTAGCACATGGAAATACTCCCAAGGAGGCATTTGGTTGGGAAAAGCTCATACTAAATAATGTCGAAGCTAAACATTAGGAGAACTCCATGTCACTAGGAAAAGCTGCAGATTCTAGTTGTTGCAAAGTTCTATAATCAAAGATTCATAGAGATATGGTCTTTCCAGAGTCAGGCGAGGGTCGTACAACCTGCCTCCTATAAATACATTTCTAGGGGGCAAGCAATAGGTGGACTATGGAATTCAAGGCTAGGGGGCAAGCCATAGGTGGAATATGGAATTCAATGCCTTGAACTTAAAGTTCACGTGAATCCTTATGTCCCCCACGACATAGACTACTATGACTAGATTAAGGGGCCATATTGTTTTGGATTATCTTCCCCAGGTCTTATAATTAATACTTGGGCCCTTAAGTGATCTCACAAGAAAAAATGTTCAACTCAAAGTTATGTAAAGCATGACTCCGTCATAGGTTTGTTTGAACTATAAATATATATATTTACTAACACTAAAAAGCCCAAATTTATCCGCATTTTTTTCGTCAACCTTCCCCTATTCTACATCTAAAGAGACAAAATATATATACCAAGACTAAGATAGCAGAAAGTTTCTTATGTCCTTTTTTTTTTACATTCCAAACCGCACTCACATCCTCCGTTTCTTGTTTTTGACCTTGACTCATGACCTGTGATTATACGAGTTAGAACAACTTCTTTTATCAGGCACCTGGCAAAGAGCCAAAAGAAAAAATCTGAAAAAAATAGGAATTTTTTTCAATCGGGGAGGCACCCACTGGCCAATGCCCGCCCGTCTCCGTTGCCAGTCGCGCATTTTGGCGATTCGAACCGGTGACCTTTTTCTCGCGCGGTATATCCTGTACCACTACACCACACTGTCACTCGTGTCTATATTCCATTTCAGTTCCCCACATATTAAACTAAACGAGTGTAAATTGCTTGTTTGAGGCCCTAAACGAATTCAAATAAAAAAGTTGTCAACTACAAAGTTTTATAACTTTTCAAGATCTACAATTTTCAAAACGAAGTTTCTCCATCCGAGATTGTTTAAAAAATTTGAATTTCAAATTTGAGAAATTCAAACATAGTTTTGCATGACAAGATGATTACAAATTAAAAAGTTGTCAACTACAAAGTTTCACAACTTTTCGAGATCTACAACTTTGATTTAGGAAGTTTCTCCATCCGAGGTCGTTTGAAAAAGTCAAATTTAAAATTTTAAAATTCAAACATAGTTTTGCATGGCAAGATGATTTCAAATTAAAAAGTTGTCAACTAAAAAGTTTCATAACTTTTCGAGATCTACAATTTTCATTTTGGTTGTTTTTCCATCCAAGATTGTTTGAAAAATTCAATTTTTAAAGTTTTTAAATTCCGCATGACAAGATGATTTCAAATTAAAAAGTTTCAATTATAAAGTTTTATAACTTCTCAAGATCTACAAAGTTTATTTTGGTTATTTGGTCATTTGTTTAATTGACATGGTGGTTCTAACATTGTTCACAAATCTTACATATCTCTCTTATTGTTTCATGAAACTTATAAGAGATGTAGATTTTGTGATCAACATTACTATTGCTTTGTCAAATGAAGAAATGACCAAAATAAACTTTGTAGATCTTGAGAAGTAATATAACTTTGTAGTAGAGAACTTTTTTATTTAAATTAATTTACTGCTTTAAAATGTGCTTCAAAAAATTGTTTTGCCGAGTGCCAAAAAACACTCGGCAAAGTCCTTCTTTGCCGGGTGCCAAAAAGAAAAAAACACTCGGCAAAGAAGCTCTTTGCGAGTGTTTTTTTGGCACCCGGCAAAAAAAAAGCTTCTTTGCCGAGTGTTTTTTTTTTTTTTGCCGAGTGTTTTTTACTTGGCACTCGGCAAAGAGCTTCTTTGCCGAGTGCCAAAAAAACACTCGGCAAACCATCCGGCACTCGGCAAAGAGCTAGCTTCCGGTGGTGAATGATGATACGTAGCACGATTCCTATATATATTAGCAATAATAATAGAATAGACCTTCGGTTTTTGCTTTAATCTCAGTTGCCAGACTGTTTAGTCCCAGTTGGCAACACCAACCTAGACTATAAAGGTCTTCTAATGATTAGTTCAAACTAAAATCCATTCAAAGTGACATGTGCTGCAAAGGTATGTGTAAGACAGTGCATGAGGTCTTGGGTTCGAGTCCCACGAGTTACAAGGGTTGGGAGGTATTTCATATTTTTTAATTCTTAGGGGACCTTGAGTCTCAGTTAAGGAAACAGGGACTAAAGGCGATTCCTAGTCCCGGTTTGGCCAACCGTGACTAAATCCCCTTGTGAACCAGGCTTGAAGCCACATATTCTACTAGTGTAGGCTCTGTTGCAAAGCACATAACAAAAAATTCTACTTCTTAGTCGTTTCAAATCAAAAATTTGTCAATGGCTGCACTGTTATAGATCTCATAGAGGACTGCAACTTAAATAAAATTTTATATTAATCGGGCTCAGCCGTGTAATGAGTTTATGAACAGTGTGTTGAAAAAATTGAGGTGTTTCTAGAATTTAATTTTAGTAGTGACAAAAGATGCAGGTATGTAGATTACTTACTGGTGCAACCACCAACGACATAGGGGTTACCCTTGTAGCCTTTGGTACAATTGCAGAAGTACCCAGGGCCATTGGTTGAGTCGATGCACTCACTGTTGTGGCTGTGGCAGGCGTACTCATGATCAGTCTTGGTTGGAGCCTGAGAGCACGAGAGTGGAGTCGAGCCAATGTCGCGGATGGCCCAATCAAGGCATAGCGTCACGTTCCAGTCCACAACCCAAGGCACAGTCTGGTTCTTGGGTATGTGTGTGGATAGAAGGTCGGTTGGCTTGTAGGTGTAGTTGCCCTTCTCTACGATGAAGGCGTAGTCACATGGGCAGAACACCTGGTTGGCGCGCGACCAGCTATTCCAGGTCATTCTGCTGTCCGTGATGCCTTGCGGGATGTTGATATGGCAGCAACCGACGCCGGCACAGGCATCGTCCTGCGTATCGTTTGCATTGGCGACGGCTATGCATCCCGTGTAGGAATTATATCCGAAGCCAGTGCCAACATTCCTCCCGCCTGAGACGTAGGCCAAGGTGCTGCAGCCGAGGACATAGAGATCATTCTTTGTGTTGGAGATGCGATATACACCCTCTGGGTTGAAGTCGGCACCACCCATGGAGTTCCCAATATCATTTCCAGTGGAGTTGAAGCACTCGTATGCCACCGGATGCAGCACCCGAGCCTCTGGAAACGGCCACACAGATAGGTGCAGCACCAGGATGGTCTGGTCAATACTGGCCAGCACTGGAACTTCACCGGCGCTGCCGTTGTTGATGCAGTCGATCTCGAACCCACTGCGGGAGCAGTTAGTGCCGATGCCGAATGGGTACGGTATCTCCACGCCTCCGCAGAGAGCCTGGCAGCCTGGTCTAGTGGGGAGGCTGTCGTCCGCGGTGGCTGCCGTTGCTGCAAGGAGCAGCACAGGCAATAGGAAAGATGACATCTGTGGCTTTGCTGAGTGATCGCTGGATTTTTTGTTTCTCGTTTGATGCATGGTATGTTGTCTCCGAGGTTAGCCTCCTAGGGTATAAATAGAAGAGCTAGGGGTGTAGCAGCAAGCAAGAGCTAGCCAACTGATAAGAAACAGTCAGGAAAGTACAGCGCCATGACAACAAGCCCTGCAGAGGAATCTAGGGTTTTAAGAATCAGATGGCCCTGCACAAGAACTGTCTTATTATACTGTTATTGATGATGGCTACATCAGTTCCACTGACAAGTACGACATTGGATGGCTATATCGGTCGGCCAGTCGTCCATATGTAAAAGACGACTGCACAACTACTAGAGCTTTTTATTTATTGACTCGACCTATCTATAATTTACATGCTAAACCAATAAGTTTAGTAGATCAACAAAATAAAAAACAATCCTTAATTTTTTTCTCCCTCTCCAATAGCTTTCTATACTAGCATCCTAAGTGGTTTTGCATTGGAAACTCCAAAACTATTTCTAAACCAACCAATTCCTTTCTATATTTTCTCTTACCTCTTTTTCACCTGAAACCTGTATTTTCTATCACTTGTCCTATATTTAGTTAGTGGTATAAGAGTTGTACCCTTATCATGTCTAAAATCAACTTTGTTTAGGCAACAATACTATAGTATTGCTACTTTTGTGATTTGTTATTTGTCTTTCTGTCATAACATATTAAATTTTGGTCCTTCTCTTCCTATAGAAAATAGTTGTAAGTTGTTAATTGTCTTTGTGTCAACACAGATCATTTTTTTTCAAATTTATAGTTTTGTCTAATGGGTTTTTTATTTTTGATGACGAAAATTGCACATTGCGTCTATAGAATAGCAATGAGCGAAATCTGCAATTTTAGTACAAAAAGGCACCTGAATTTTGCTCAAGTCCCATTTTCTATTTGACATGACATTATTTCTATTTGTCTTACAATTGCACTCACATTATTTGGCCAATTCCCCTATCGTATTTTAGACTAAGTATGTATTGTGCAGCATACTATTACTCGTTACAGGGAGCTTCCACGTCGTCAATAATAGCTATTGGATCTATTCTATTTTTCTTAAAAAGAATAGTTTATCCATATCTTTCGTTATCTGTAGTAGCCCATGGTAGTCATTATGCGGATGATACTATCTTATTTCTGGATCATGATCTAGGGAAGGAAGAAAATTTGAATCTCCTGCTATGCACTTTCGAGCAACTTTATGTTCTGAAGATTAATTTTCGCAAGAGTGAGATTTTCTATTTTAGAGATGGTAAAGATGCTAGATAGGATTATGTGGATATTTCTAGCTGCAAATCTAGTGAGTTCCTAATTAAATATTTGGGCATCCCGATACATGATAAAAAATTAAGAAACGCCAACTCAAGTATGGTAGTGGAATGTTTTGAGAAAATACTCCGCATTTGGAAAAGCAAACATCTATCAATAGGGGGAAGATTGATGTTCATAAACTCCATCTTGAGTAGTGCCAATGAACATGATAGCATTTTTTGCTATTCCAAAAGGGGTTCTTTAGAACATGGACTATTTTAGATCTAGGTTTTATTGGCAAGGCGATAAACACAAGAGAAAATATAGATTTGCAAAGTGGTCTATTCTTTTCTAGCCAAAGGTCCACCGTGGTTTAGGAAAAAGCTGATTTAAATCTTAAAAACATCGCTGTGCTGAGTAAGTGGCTTTCAAGTTCCTAACAACAGATAGTACTTAGCAACATTCGCTACAAACTAAATATCTAGGATCTAAACCATTAGTTCAAGTGGAACAAAAACAAGCTGATTCCCATTTTTGGGCTAGCTAGCTGAAGGTGGAACATGATTTTCTCCCCTATGGATCTTTTATTATTAAATATAAATCACAAGTCAGATTCTAAGACAAACAGTTAGGCAATGATAGTTTGATGATCCAATATCCTGATCTATAGAGCATTGCTTCACCAAAGTTTGTCATAATCTCAGAACTAATATCTCAAGTTGCTTAAAATCTATCAAAACACCAAAAATATAACTCATATGTTTGGCGGCAGGTTACAAAACAATTGAAATCTTTAGTACTTCTTGGGGCAGCAGTGACATGTTGGTCTATTTGGTTGCACAGGCATGACCTTGTTTTTGAAAAGCAAAAATGAATTCTTCTTTGCCAGTTACCTAAGCAATCTCCCACAAGCTCCATTCGTGGGCTATCCTCCAGATACTAGAGTTCTAGGATACAGTTCTGGGGGCATCGTCACAGCAATCGGATCAAGTGGCGAAGGCCGAAGAATATCTTTAACCAAGCATATGTGTTGCATTCAAGTCTTAGGATGTGAATGTCACTATAGTATGGATGGTTTTTTTGTCTTTAGCTGTGTGCCTATCTTTTAGGCAGAGGTTTGGAGTTTTTTGTCCCAAAGCCGTATGTCAACTCGATGTACTACCCTTGGGATGCAATAAAATCTTTCTTTTCCAAAAAAATGTTTTGCTGAGTGATTAGTGGATTTGCTAGCTCGATAATATTCCTAGCCCCATATGCTAGCGTCCTTTGGTTTAAATAGAAAAACTACGGCAATTGTTCCTGTGAAACTTTCGAGCAAAAACGACATGCCAGGGCAATCGATGGTCCTACAGCACGCACGTCAGAATTAGTTGGCTACATCCGTTCCAGTGAAGGATTAGCAAATAAGCGTGTAGTGTCCTTCTGTGTACACTTAACCCGAGTTGAAGTCATCCATCAGTTGGTCAGCCGTTGTGTATAGATACTAGATGGCTGCATGCACAACTACTAGAGCATGTTATATATTGGTTCGACCTACCCCTCTGCTAGAATATGTATGTGCCTCCTCCTCGGCATGCTCATACTATACACACTGCAGTCCTCATCACTGTCTCTCACAATCGAAAAAAAAAAACAGCAATTATTATACCTTACTTGAGAGCAACTTTACAATATACATGCACTCTAGTACTACTACACTCCAAAGGGATGACACGAATCCAACTAAGCATTTCTGTTTTCAATTTGTTTGAAACTTGTAAAAGGGCAGTCTTATTTGGTCAACCCCTGTTTTAAACTGAGAAGTATATGTCAATTGTATATGAAGGCTCCAGAGGGAAAACTTATTGTATTGATGACACTCTTGCCATGTTGTTGTTGTTGTTGTTGTTTTGTTAACTATATCTTGCTTGGTGTTACGGTGGAAAAAAATGCTTTGTCAGTTTGTCTTCAGAGTCTGACAATAAGCTAATGTAGCTGCTAGTAGTTCACCATCGTCCTACGTATAGGAGTTATCAACACTGCTGCATTCTCCAATGTATGGTAACGATGATCAACTTGTTAATAGCTGCTGATGTCACATTTTAATATTGCAACATTATTGAGCAGTTTACCACGTAAGGCTATGAACCGACCAATAACGAATCTCCAGTGGATGGTATGTGTCTGCGAGGTTAGCCTAGGGTTTAATGAATAGAAGAGCTAGGGGTGTAGCAGCCAGCCAGAGCTAGACAAATGGTTAGGCAATCATAGTTTGATGAACCAATATCATGATTTATAGAACATTGTTAGACCAAAGCTTGTCACAATCTCAAAACCAATATCTCAAGCTGCTTAAAATCTATCAAACCACCATAATATAGCTCATATGTTTGCCGGCTGGTTAAATGGAGTGACAAAACAATTGAAATCATTAGTGCTTCTTCAGGCAGCAGTGACATGTTGGTCTATTTGGTTGCACAGGAGTGACTTTGGTTTGACAAAAAAATTTAATTCTTCTTTGCCAGATACCTAAGCAATCTCCCACAGGCTCCATTTGTGGGTATCCTTCAGAGACTAGAGTTCCACGATGCAGTTGTGGCGGCGTCGCGACAATTGGATCGCAAGTGGCGAAGACAGAAGGGTATCTTTAGCCAAGTATATGTGTGGCATTCAAGTCTTAGGATTGAATGTCACTAGACTGTGCTCGTTTTCTTGTCTTTAGCTGTGTACCTATCTTTTAGGCAGAGGCTAGGAGTTTTTTTGTCCCAAAGCTGTGTACCAACTCGACGTAATATTTTTGGGATGCAATAAAATCTTTCTTTTCCAAAGAAAAATGTTTTCCTGAGTGATTAGAGGATTTTCTAGCTTGTTAATATTCCCGGCCCCAAGCTAAGCTAGCGACCTTTGCTTTAAATAGAAAAACTAGGTGCAACTGTTCCTGTGAAACTTTCGAGGAAAAACGAAATGCCAGGGCAATCGATGGTCCTACAGCAAGCATGTCAGACGTAGTTGGCTACATCAGTTCCACAGTGAAGGATGAGCCAATAAGCGTGTAGTGTCCTTCTGTGTACACTTAACCCGAGTTGAAGTCATCCATCGATCAGTTGGTCAGTCGTTGTGTATAGATACTAGATGGCTGCATGCACAACTACTAGCGCATGTTATATATTGGTTCGACCTACCCCTCTGCTAGAATTTGTATATACCTCCTCCTCAGCATGCTCATTCCATACACACTGCAGTCGTCATCACTGTCTCTCAAATTAGCAAAAAAAAAAAGAAGAGACTAAGCAATTATTATACCCTACTTGAGAACAACTTTACAATATCCATGCACTCTAGTACTATTACACTCCAAAGGGATAAGATGAATTCGACTCAGCATTTCTATTTTCTATTTGATTTAAACTTGTAAACGGGCAGCTTTATTTGGTCAACTCCAGTTTTACACTAATAAGTATACGTCAATTGTACGTCAACTACAGTTTTACACTGATAAGTTTTGATGTTGCAACTCTTGCCATGTTGTTATGGTGGAGAAAATTGCTTTCTCACTATGTCTTCAGATTCTGATAATAAGTTAATGTAGCTGGTAGTAGTTCACCATCGCCCTACGTATAGGAGTTATCAACACGTCTGCATTCACCAATGGATGGTAACGACGATCAACTAGTTTACAGCTGCGGATATCACATTTTGATCTTGCAACATTATTGAGCAGTCTACCATGTAACGCTCTGAACCGACCAATAACGATTCTCCAATGGATGGTATGTGTCTCCGAGGTTAGCCTCCTAGAACATATATAGAAGGGCTAGGGGTGTAGCAGCCAGCAAGAGCTAGCCAACTGAAAAGAAACAGACAGGAAAGTACAACGCCACGACAACCAGTCCTGCACCAATCTAGGGTTTTAAGAATTAGATGATCCTGCACCGCAACTGTCTTATACTATTAATGATGGCTACATCAGTCCCACCCCTGCAGCAATCTAGGGTTTTAAGAATTAGAAGGATGACGATGGACGAGAGAAGCGCTTAGTATTTCTGTTTGTAGACCTTCCCACCCCACAGGTCATCTATTTATCGGTCAGTTGTCCATATGTACTAGACGACTGCGCAACAACTAGAAGTTTTTACTTGTTGGCTCGACCTACTGCTGCCAGTATGTATCTTCTTAGAGCATCTCTTAGTGTTTTTTATAATTTACATGCAAAACCAATAAGTTTATTAGGTTTACAAGATAAGTACCAATCTGAATTTTTGTACCTCCAATATTTTTTTCATACTAGCATCCTTTTTATACTACATACTTGGTGAACGAAGTAATTCTCAAGAACTACATTTCTGAACCAACTAATTCCTTTTTATACTTTATATTACCCATTTTTCAATTGGAACCCTATATTTTCTAGATACCATGTACTTGATGCAGTAATTCTCAAGTACTACATTCTAAAGAGGTTATTACACAAATTGGACATGATAATATACTTTTTGCTATTTTACTTTCACAGATGCACTCATATTATTCGGTCAATACCCCCTGTTGTATTTTAGAATAAGTATGTATTGTGCTTACTATTTTGTGTAGAGGGATCGGAGCTTCCACGCTATACTAATCCCCACTGGATTGTTAAGAAAAACATAAATTCTAGAAACCCCACAACAGTTATAAATCTATGTGGCATTTAATTTGGTAGACTCAAACCATCATCATAAATAATAGCAAGCCAAGAGTCGTCGTCCGGCTATCCGAGGTAGGTGCCGTAGCTGCGAGGAGCAGCAAAGGAATTAGGCGTGATGACATGTGCATAGATGGACCTGCGTCCTAAGGGGTGAACGCTAGTTGTGCTGAGTGATCGGTGGATTTGCTAGTTTGATAATATTCGGGCCCCAAGCTAAGTTAGCGTCCTATATGGGAAACCCGGACAATTGGTGGTCCTTCAGCATGTCTATATTATTTGGCTACATTAGTTCTAGAGAATGACGAGTCGAAGTAATCCATCAGTTGGTCAGTCTTCATGTATACATACTAGATGGCTGCATGCACAACTACAAGAGCTTGTTATTATATATTTATGTACCTCATCACCCTTGGCATGCTCATACCATACACACTGCAGTCATCATCAGTGTCTCTCATTAGAACAAAAGCTAAGCAATTAATATACCTTTACTCGAAAAGAACTGTACAATATATGTACACTACACTCCAAAGAGGTCACATGAATCCGACTTAGCATTTCTA
The DNA here is from genome assembly GCA_018135685.1 of Themeda triandra. Taxonomy (NCBI): domain Eukaryota; kingdom Viridiplantae; phylum Streptophyta; class Magnoliopsida; order Poales; family Poaceae; genus Themeda; species Themeda triandra. The sequence goes on along the minus strand of JAENPR010000796.1, from coordinate 56,909 downwards.
TTTTCAATTTGTTTTAAACTTGTACAAGTGCAGTATTATTCGGTCATCTCCAAGTTTTAGATGATAAGTATGTACGTCAATTGTAAGTCAAGGCTCCTAGGAAAAACTTTTTGTATTGATGACACTCTTGTCGTTTTGTTGTTGTTTCATTTTATGAATAATATCTTGAGTGGTGCTTCATTTTTTGAACAATATCTTGAGTAGCAGGTAGTAGTTCACAATAGCCCTTCATATAGGAGTTCTCAACACGCCTGCAGTCTCCAACGGATGGAAACGGTGATTAACTAGTTTACAGCTGCTGATATCACAATTAAATCTTGAAACGCAAGGCTCTGAAGCAACCAATAACGATGCTTTTCCATCATCGTGTCCGATTGTTGTAGGGGCAGAAAATTATTGTAAAATCTGCCAGTTGACCACGTAAGGCTCTGAACCAACCAATAACAATGCTTTTCCAACGTCATGTCCGATTGTTGGTAGCAACCATATCATCATTATTAAGCTTGACTTTAAGAAAGCTTTTGATAGAGTGGTGATGATCCAAATTATGGAACACAAGGCCTTCCCATCTTGGTGGCTAACCATGATGAAGATGATCTTTAACTCAAGCACTTCTGCTGTCGTTCTAAATAGGGTTCCTGGGACAGTTTCTCGTTGATGAAGAGGAGTTAGACGAGGTGATCCTTTATCCCCTTTACAGCTGCTGATATCACAATTAAATCTTGAAACGCAAGGCTCTGAAGCAACCAATAACGATGCTATTCCATCACCATGTCCGATTGTTGTAAGGCAGAAAATTATTGTTGAATCTAGCAGATTACAACGTAAGGCTCTGAACCAACCAGTAACAATGTTTTCCAGCGTCATGTCAGATTGTTGGTAGGAACCAATGTCATCATTGTTAAGCTTGACTTTCAGAAAGCTTTTGATAATGTGGAGCATGAATTGATGATCCACATTATGGAGCACAAGGCCTTCCCAACTTGGTGGCTAACCCAGATGAAGATGATCGATCTTTAACTCATGCACTTCTGCTGTCCTTAATAGGGTTCCTGGGACAGTTTCTCATTGAAGAAGAGGAGTTAGACGAGGTGACCTTTTATCCCCTTTGCCCTTTTGTTCCGGGAGCAGATTTTTATACAGACTTTACTGAATTCAGCCAAGGTCTAGGATCTGCTCAATCCACCTACGGATTTACCTCACAGCAAGGACTTCCCGAATCTTTAGTATAGAAATGACACTTTAATTTCCAGGCAAAGGGATGCCAGACAACTCTCCTTTCGGCGATCGACCGACGCCACTACCTTGCGCCCGAGAGGCAAGGCTTGATTGCCCGTGACGACCCCATAGAATGGCACTCTGCTCTGGTGGAGATTGCTCCGAGGGACCTTCATCTTATCGAGCGTGTCAGTGTAGAAAATTTTGAGGCCACTACCGCCATCCATGAGAAACATAAATAGGCCCATGGTACCCACAATCAGTGTAACCATGAGCGAGTAGCGCCTTGGGTGTAGGACATGGTTGGGATAGTCATCTCAATCGAGTGTGATGGCCATCTCCATCCATCAGGGTCACGTTGGGGCAGCAATGGTCTCGACGGCGTTCACCACTAGCTTGATGATTCGGCGCTGGCAATGGGACTAGGTCTAGGACCTCCCGAAGATCATAGACTCTACTCGGCCTTGGGGAACTCAATGTCCTCCTCTGGCCAGTGCCTAACGTATAAGTCCCATCGATAAATATAATTTTTAGCGCCAGATGTTTGACGGTGATGCGGTGTTGTGGTGTAGTGTGGGCCGCCATCAGCCTGCATGGTGACCATCTGGGCAGGATTATTGGCCTTGCCCTTCAGGTCGAGGGTTCCGCGGATGTAGCTCCTCATGGTGCTGCAGTCCTTTGTGCCTAGCCTGCATGTTATGGAAAAGGTAGGGCCCCTCTATCATCTTCTCAAAGTGCTCAATTCACTAGCTCTTCCCCTTTTGCTGAGGTTTGGTGGTATGGTAGGCCGTGACCACCATCTGCTCCCAACGATGCTTCCTATTCTTCTGTTGTGGCGACATTAGCCACATTGACATCACCATTGTCATCACCGCTAAACCAATAAGTTTAGTAGATAAACAAAATAAAAAACAATCCTTAATTTTTCTCCCTCTCCAATAGTTTTCTATACTAGCATACTAAGTGGTTTTGCATTGGAAACGCCTAAACTATTTCTAAACCAACCAATTCCTTTCTATATTTTCTCTTACCTCTTTTCACCTGAAACCCTGTATTTTCTATCACTTGTCCTATATTTAGTTAGTGGTATAAGAGTTGTACCCTTATCATGTCTAAAATCAGCTTTGTTTAGGCAACAATAATATAGTATTGCTACTTTTGTGATTTGTTATTTGTCTTTCTATCATAACATATTAAATTTTGGTCCTTGTCTTCCTATAGAAAATAGTTGTAAGCTGTTAATTGTCTTTGTGTCAACACAAATCATTTTTTTCAAGTTTATAGTTTTGTCTACTGGGTTTTTTATTTTTGATGCCGAAAATTGCACATTGCGTCTATAGAATAGCAATGAGCGAAATCTGCAATTTTAGTAAAAAAGGCACCTGAATTTTAGCAAGTCCCATTTTCTATTTGACATGACATTATTTCTATTTGTCTTACAATTGCAATCACATTATTTGGCCAATTCCCCTATTGTATTTTAGACTAAGTATGTATTGTGCACCTTACTATTACTCGTTACAGGGAGCTTCGACGTTGTCAACAATAGCTATTGGATCTATTCTATTTTTTTAAAAAAATTGTTTATCCATCTCTTTCATTATCTATAGTAGCCAATGGTAGTCATTATGCGGATGATACTATCTTATTTCTGGATCATGATCTAGGGAAGGAAGAAAATTTGAATCTCTTGCTATGCACTTTCGAGCCACTTTATGTTCTGAAGATTAATTTTCGCAAGAGTGAGATCTTCTATTTTAGAGATGCTAAAGATGCTAGATAGGATTATGTGGATATTTCTGGCCGCAAATCCAGTGAGTTCCCAATTAAATATTTGGGCATCCCGATACATGATAAAAAATTAAGAAACACCGACTCAAGAATGGTAGAGGAATGTTTTGAGAAAATACTCCGCAGTTGGAAAAGCAAACATCTATCAATAGGGGTAGATTGATGTTCATAAACTCCATCTTGAGTAGTGCCAATGTACATGATAGCATTTTTTCCAATTCCAAAAGGGGTTCTTTAGAACATGGACTATTTTAGATCTAGGTTTTATTGGCAAGGCGACAAATGCAAGAGAAAATATAGATTTGCAAAGTGTCTATTCTGTTCTAGCCAAAGGTTCACCGTGATTTAGGAAAGGCTGATTGAAATCTTAAAAACATCGCTGTGCTATTACACTCCAAAGGGATAAGATGAATTCGACTCAGCATTTCTATTTTCTATTTGATTTAAACTTGTAAACGGGCAGCTTTATTTGGTCAACTCCAGTTTTACACTAATAAGTATACGTCAATTGTACGTCAACTACAGTTTTACACTGATAAGTTTTGATGTTGCAACTCTTGCCATGTTGTTATGGTGGAGAAAATTGCTTTCTCACTATGTCTTCAGATTCTGATAATAAGTTAATGTAGCTGGTAGTAGTTCACCATCGCCCTACGTATAGGAGTTATCAACACGTCTGCATTCACCAATGGATGGTAACGACGATCAACTAGTTTACAGCTGCGGATATCACATTTTGATCTTGCAACATTATTGAGCAGTCTACCATGTAACGCTCTGAACCGACCAATAACGATTCTCCAATGGATGGTATGTGTCTCCGAGGTTAGCCTCCTAGAACATATATAGAAGGGCTAGGGGTGTAGCAGCCAGCAAGAGCTAGCCAACTGAAAAGAAACAGACAGGAAAGTACAACGCCACGACAACCAGTCCTGCACCAATCTAGGGTTTTAAGAATTAGATGGTCCTGCACTGCAACTGTCTTATACTATTAATGATGGCTACATCAGTCCCACCCCTGCAGCAATCTAGGGTTTTAAGAATTAGAAGGATGACGATGGACGAGAGAAGCGCTTAGTATTTCTGTTTGTAGACCTTCCCACCCCACAGGTCATCTATTGGTCGGTCAGTTGTCCATATGTACTAGACGACTGCGCAACAACTAGAAGTTTTTACTTGTTGGCTCGACCTAGTGCTGCCAGTATGTATCTTCTTAGAGCATCTCTTAGTGTTTTTTATAATTTACATGCAAAACCAATAAGTTTATTAGGTTTACAAGATAAGTACCAATCTGAATTTTTGTACCTCCAATATTTTTTTCATACTAGCATCCTTTTTATACTACATACTTGGTGAACGAAGTAATTCTCAAGAACTACATTTCTGAACCAACTAATTCCTTTTTATACTTTATATTACCCATTTTTCAATTGGAACCCTATATTTTCTAGATACCATGTAGTTGATGCAGTAATTCTCAAGTACTACATTCTAAAGAGGTTATTACACAAATTGGACATGATAATATACTTTTTGCTATTTTACTTTCACAGATGCACTCATATTATTCGGTCAATACCCCCTGTTGTATTTTAGAATAAGTATGTATTGTGCTTACTATTTTGTGTAGAGGGATCGGAGCTTCCACGCTATACTAATCCCCACTGGATTGTTAAGAAAAACATAAATTCTAGAAACCCCACAACAGTTATAAATCTATGTGGCATTTAATTTGGTAGACTCAAACCATCATCATAAATAATAGCTAGCCCAGAGTCGTCGTCAGGCTATCCGAGGTAGGTGCCGTAGCTGCGAGGAGCAGCAAAGGAATTAGGCGTGATGACATGTGCATAGATGGACCTGCGTCCTAAGGGGTGAACGCTAGTTGTGCTGAGTGATCGGTGGATTTGCTAGTTTGATAATATTCGGGCCCCAAGCTAAGTTAGCGTCCTATATGGGAAACCCGGACAATTGGTGGTCCTTCAGCATGTCTATATTATTTGGCTACATTAGTTCTAGAGAATGACGAGTCGAAGTCATCCATCAGTTGGTCAGTCTTCATGTATACATACTAGATGGCTGCATGCACAACTACAAGAGCTTGTTATTATATATTTATGTACCTCATCACCCTTGGCATGCTCATACCATACACACTGCAGTCATCATCAGTGTCTCTCATTAGAACAAAAGCTAAGCAATTAATATACCTTTACTCGAAAAGAACTGTACAATATATGTACACTACACTCCAAAGAGGTCACATGAATCCGACTTAGCATTTCTATTTTCAATTTGTTTTAAACTTGTACAAGTGCAGTATTATTCGGTCATCTCCAAGTTTTAGATGATAAGTATGTACGTCAATTGTAAGTCAAGGCTCCTAGGAAAAACTTTTTGTATTGATGACACTCTTGTCGTTTTGTTGTTGTTTCATTTTATGAATAATATCTTGAGTGGTGCTTCATTTTTTGAACAATATCTTGAGTAGCAGGTAGTAGTTCACAATAGCCCTTCATATAGAAGTTCTCAACACGCCTGCAGTCTCCAACGGATGGAAACGGTGATTAACTAGTTTACAGCTGCTGATATCACAATTAAATCTTGAAACGCAAGGCTCTGAAGCAACCAATAACGATGCTTTTCCATCATCGTGTCCGATTGTTGTAGGGGCAGAAAATTATTGTAAAATCTGCCAGTTGACCACGTAAGGCTCTGAACCAACCAATAACAATGCTTTTCCAACGTCATGTCCGATTGTTGGTAGCAACCATATCATCATTATTAAGCTTGACTTTAAGAAAGCTTTTGATAGAGTGGTGATGATCCAAATTATGGAACACAAGGCCTTCCCATCTTGGTGGCTAACCATGATGAAGATGATCTTTAACTCAAGCACTTCTGCTGTCGTTCTAAATAGGGTTCCTGGGACAGTTTCTCGTTGATGAAGAGGAGTTAGACGAGGTGATCCTTTATCCCCTTTACAGCTGCTGATATCACAATTAAATCTTGAAACGCAAGGCTCTGAAGCAACCAATAACGATGCTATTCCATCACCATGTCCGATTGTTGTAGGGCAGAAAATTATTGTTGAATCTAGCAGATTACAACGTAAGGCTCTGAACCAACCAGTAACAATGTTTTCCAGCGTCATGTCAGATTGTTGGTAGGAACCAATGTCATCATTGTTAAGCTTGACTTTCAGAAAGCTTTTGATAATGTGGAGCATGAATTGATGATCCAAATTATGGAGCACAAGGCCTTCCCAACTTGGTGGATAACCCAGATGAAGATGATCGATCTTTAACTCATGCACTTCTGCTGTCCTTAATAGGGTTCCTGGGACAGTTTCTCATTGAAGAAGAGGAGTTAGACGAGGTGACCTTTTATCCCCTTTGCCCTTTTGTTCCGGGAGCAGATTTTTTTACAGACTTTACTGAATTCAGCCAAGGTCTAGGATCTGCTCAATCCACCTACGGATTTACCTCACAGCAAGGACTTCCCGAATCTTTAGTATAGAAATGACACTTTAATTTCCAGGCAAGGGGATGCCAGACAACTCTCCTTTCGGCGGTCGACCGACGCCACTACCTTGCGCCCGAGAGGCAAGGCTTGATTGCCCGTGACGACCCCATAGAATGGCACTCTGCTCTGGTGGAGATTGCTCCGAGGGACCTTCATCTTATCGAGCGTGTCGGTGTAGAAAATTTTGAGGCCACTACCGCCATCCATGAGAAACATAAATAGGCCCATGGTACCCACAATCGTGTAACCATGAGCGAGTAGCGCCTTGGGTGTAGGACATGGTTGGGATAGTCATCTCAATCGAGTGTGATGGCCATCTCCAACCATCAGCGTCACGTTGGGGCAGCAATGGTCTCGACGGCGTTCACCGCTAGCTTGATGATTCGGCGCTGGCAATGGGACTAGGTCTAGGACCTCCCGAAGATCATAGACTCTACTCGGCCTTGGGGAACTCAATGTCCTCCTCGCGGTGCGACGTATAAGTCCCATCGATAAATATAATTTTTAGCGCCGATGTCTGACGGTGATGCGGTGTTGTGGTGTAGTGTGGGCCGCCATCAGCCTGCATGCTGACCATCTGGGCAGGATTATTGGCCTTGCCCTTCAGGTCGAGGGTTCCGCGGATGTAGCTCCTCATGGTGCTGCAGTCCTTTGTGCCTAGCCTGCATGTTATGGAAAAGGTAGGGCCCCTCTATCATCTTCTCAAAGTGCTCAGTTCACTAGCTCTTCCCCTTTTGCTGAGGTTTGCTGGTATGGTATGCCGTGACCACCATCTGCTCCCAACGATGCTTCCTATTCTTCTTGTTGTGGCGACGTTAGCCACATTGACATCACCATTGTCATCACCGCTAAACCAATAAGTTTAGTAGATAAACAAAATAAAAAACAAACCTTAATTTTTTCTCCCTCTCCAATAGTTTTCTATACTAGCATCCTAAGTGGTTTTGCATTGGAAACGCCTAAACTATTTCTAAACCAACCAATTCCTTTCTATATTTTCTCTTACCTCTTTTCACCTGAAACCCTGTATTTTCTATCACTTGTCCTATATTTAGTTAGTGGTATAAGAGTTGTACCCTTATCATGTCTAAAATCAGCTTTGTTTAGGCAACAATAATATAGTATTGCTACTTTTGTGATTTGTTATTTGTCTTTCTATCATAACATATTAAATTTTGGTCCTTGTCTTCCTATAGAAAATAGTTGTAAGCTGTTAATTGTCTTTGTGTCAACACAAATCATTTTTTTCAAGTTTATAGTTTTGTCTACTGGGTTTTTTATTTTTGATGCCGAAAATTGCACATTGCGTCTATAGAATAGCAATGAGCGAAATCTGCAATTTTAGTAAAAAAGGCACCTGAATTTTAGCAAGTCCCATTTTCTATTTGACATGACATTATTTCTATTTGTCTTACAATTGCACTCACATTATTTGGCCAATTCCCCTATTGTATTTTAGACTAAGTATGTATTGTGCACCTTACTATTACTCGTTACAGGGAGCTTCGACGTTGTCAACAATAGCTATTGGATCTATTCTATTTTTTTAAAAAAATTGTTTATCCATCTCTTTCATTATCTATAGTAGCCAATGGTAGTCATTATGCGGATGATACTATCTTATTTCTGGATCATGATCTAGGGAAGGAAGAAAATTTGAATCTCTTGCTATGCACTTTCGAGCAACTTTATGTTCTGAAGATTAATTTTCGCAAGAGTGAGATCTTCTATTTTAGAGATGCTAAAGATGCTAGATAGGATTATGTGGATATTTCTGGCCGCAAATCCAGTGAGTTCCCAATTAAATATTTGGGCATCCCGATACATGATAAAAAATTAAGAAACGCCGACTCAAGAATGGTAGAGGAATGTTTTGAGAAAATACTCCGCAGTTGGAAAAGCAAACATCTATCAATAGGGGTAGATTGATGTTCATAAACTCCATCTTGAGTAGTGCCAATGTACATGATAGCATTTTTTCCAATTCCAAAAGGGGTTCTTTAGAACATGGACTATTTTAGATCTAGGTTTTATTGGCAAGGCGACAAATGCAAGAGAAAATATAGATTTGCAAAGTGGTCTATTCTGTTCTAGCCAAAGGTTCACCGTGATTTAGGAAAGGCTGATTGAAATCTTAAAAACATCGCTGTGCTATTACACTCCAAAGGGATAAGATGAATTCGACTCAGCATTTCTATTTTCTATTTGATTTAAACTTGTAAACGGGCAGCTTTATTTGGTCAACTCCAGTTTTACACTAATAAGTATACGTCAATTGTACGTCAACTACAGTTTTACACTGATAAGTTTTGATGTTGCAACTCTTGCCATGTTGTTATGGTGGAGAAAATTGCTTTCTCACTATGTCTTCAGATTCTGATAATAAGTTAATGTAGCTGGTAGTAGTTCACCATCGCCCTACGTATAGGAGTTATCAACACATCTGCATTCACCAATGGATGGTAACGACGATCAACTAGTTTACAGCTGCGGATATCACATTTTGATCTTGCAACATTATTGAGCAGTCTACCATGTAACGCTCTGAACCGACCAATAACGATTCTCCAATGGATGGTATGTGTCTCCGAGGTTAGCCTCCTAGAACATATATAGAAGGGCTAGGGGTGTAGCAGCCAGCAAGAGCTAGCCAACTGAAAAGAAACAGACAGGAAAGTACAACGCCACGACAACCAGTCCTGCACCAATCTAGGGTTTTAAGAATTAGATGGTCCTGCACTGCAACTGTCTTATACTATTAATGATGGCTACATCAGTCCCACCCCTGCAGCAATCTAGGGTTTTAAGAATTAGAAGGATGACGATGGACGAGAGAAGCGCTTAGTATTTCTGTTTGTAGACCTTCCCACCCCACAGGTCATCTATTGGTCGGTCAGTTGTCCATATGTACTAGACGACTGCGCAACAACTAGAAGTTTTTACTTGTTGGCTCGACCTACTGCTGCCAGTATGTATCTTCTTAGAGCATCTCTTAGTGTTTTTTATAATTTACATGCAAAACCAATAAGTTTACTAGGTTTACAAGATAAGTACCAATCTGAATTTTTGTACCTCCAATATTTTTTTCATACTAGCATCCTTTTTATACTACATACTTGGTGAACGAAGTAATTCGCAAGAACTACATTTCTGAACCAACTAATTCCTTTTTATACTTTATATTACCCATTTTTCAATTGGAACCCTATATTTTCTAGATACCATGTACTTGATGCAGTAATTCTCAAGTACTACATTCTAAAGAGGTTATTACACAAATTGGACATGATAATATACTTTTTGCTATTTTACTTTCACAGATGCACTCATATTATTCGGTCAATACCCCCTGTTGTATTTTAGAATAAGTATGTATTGTGCTTACTATTTTGTGTAGAGGGATCGGAGCTTCCACGCTATACTAATCCCCACTGGATTGTTAAGAAAAACATAAATTCTAGAAACCCCACAACAGTTATAAATCTATGTGGCATTTAATTTGGTAGACTCAAACCATCATCATAAATAATAGCTAGCCCAGAGTCGTCGTCAGGCTATCCGAGGTAGGTGCCGTAGCTGCGAGGAGCAGCAAAGGAATTAGGCGTGATGACATGTGCATAGATGGACCTGCGTCCTAAGGGGTGAACGCTAGTTGTGCTGAGTGATCGGTGGATTTGCTAGTTTGATAATATTCGGGCCCCAAGCTAAGTTAGCGTCCTATATGGGAAACCCGGACAATTGGTGGTCCTTCAGCATGTCTATATTATTTGGCTACATTAGTTCTAGAGAATGACGAGTCGAAGTCATCCATCAGTTGGTCAGTCTTCATGTATACATACTAGATGGCTGCATGCACAACTACAAGAGCTTGTTATTATATATTTATGTACCTCATCACCCTTGGCATGCTCATACCATACACACTGCAGTCATCATCAGTGTCTCTCATTAGAACAAAAGCTAAGCAATTAATATACCTTTACTCGAAAAGAACTGTACAATATATATGTACACTACACTCCAAAGAGGTCACATGAATCCGACTTAGCATTTCTATTTTCAATTTGTTTTAAACTTGTACAAGTGCAGTATTATTCGGTCATCTCCAAGTTTTAGATGATAAGTATGTACGTCAATTGTAAGTCAAGGCTCCTAGGAAAAACTTTTTGTATTGATGACACTCTTGTCGTTTTGTTGTTGTTTCATTTTATGAATAATATCTTGAGTGGTGCTTCATTTTTTGAACAATATCTTGAGTAGCAGGTAGTAGTTCACAATAGCCCTTCATATAGGAGTTCTCAACACGCCTGCAGTCTCCAACGGATGGAAACGGTGATTAACTAGTTTACAGCTGCTGATATCACAATTAAATCTTGAAACGCAAGGCTCTGAAGCAACCAATAACGATGCTTTTCCATCATCGTGTCCGATTGTTGTAGGGGCAGAAAATTATTGTAAAATCTGCCAGTTGACCACGTAAGGCTCTGAACCAACCAATAACAATGCTTTTCCAACGTCATGTCCGATTGTTGGTAGCAACCATATCATCATTATTAAGCTTGACTTTAAGAAAGCTTTTGATAGAGTGGTGATGATCCAAATTATGGAACACAAGGCCTTCCCATCTTGGTGGCTAACCATGATGAAGATGATCTTTAACTCAAGCACTTCTGCTGTCGTTCTAAATAGGGTTCCTGGGACAGTTTCTCGTTGATGAAGAGGAGTTAGACGAGGTGATCCTTTATCCCCTTTACAGCTGCTGATATCACAATTAAATCTTGAAACGCAAGGCTCTGAAGCAACCAATAACGATGCTATTCCATCACCATGTCCGATTGTTGTAGGGCAGAAAATTATTGTTGAATCTAGCAGATTACAACGTAAGGCTCTGAACCAACCAGTAACAATGTTTTCCAGCGTCATGTCAGATTGTTGGTAGGAACCAATGTCATCATTGTTAAGCTTGACTTTCAGAAAGCTTTTGATAATGTGGAGCATGAATTGATGATCCAAATTATGGAGCACAAGGCCTTCCCAACTTGGTGGCTAACCCAGATGAAGATGATCGATCTTTAACTCATGCACTTCTGCTGTCCTTAATAGGGTTCCTGGGACAGTTTCTCATTGAAGAAGAGGAGTTAGACGAGGTGACCTTTTATCCCCTTTGCCCTTTTGTTCCGGGAGCAGATTTTTTTACAGACTTTACTGAATTCAGCCAAGGTCTAGGATCTGCTCAATCCACCTACGGATTTACCTCACAGCAAGGACTTCCCGAATCTTTAGTATAGAAATGACACTTTAATTTCCAGGCAAGGGGATGCCAGACAACTCTCCTTTCGGCGGTCGACCGACGCCACTACCTTGCGCCCGAGAGGCAAGGCTTGATTGCCCGTGACGACCCCATAGAATGGCACTCGCTCTGGTGGAGATTGCTCCGAGGGACCTTCATCTTATCGAGCGTGTCGGTGTAGAAAATTTTGAGGCCACTACCGCCATCCATGAGAAACATAAATAGGCCCATGGTACCCACAATCAGTGTAACCATGAGCGAGTAGCGCCTTGGGTGTAGGACATGGTTGGGATAGTCATCTCAATCGAGTGTGATGGCCATCTCCATCCATCAGCGTCACGTTGGGGCAGCAATGGTCTCGACGGCGTTCACCGCTAGCTTGATGATTCGGCGCTGGCAATGGGACTAGGTCTAGGACCTCCCGAAGATCATAGACTCTACTCGGCCTTGGGGAACTCAATGTCCTCCTCTGGCCAGTGCCTGACGTATAAGTCCCATCGATAAATATAATTTTTAGCGCCAGATGTCTGACGGTGATGCGGTGTTGTGGTGTAGTGTGGGCCGCCATCAGCCTGCATGGTGACCATCTGGGCAGGATTATTGGCCTTGCCCTTCAGGTCGAGGGTTCCGCGGATGTAGCTCCTCATGGTGCTGCAGTCCTTTGTGCCTAGCCTGCATGTTATGGAAAAGGTAGGGCCCCTCTATCATCTTCTCAAAGTGCTCAGTTCACTAGCTCTTCCCCTTTTGCTGAGGTTTGCTGGTATGGTAGGCCGTGACCACCATCTGCTCCCAACGATGCTTCCTATTCTTCTTGTTGTGGCGACGTTAGCCACATTGACATCACCATTGTCATCACCGCTAAACCAATAAGTTTAGTAGATAAACAAAATAAAAAACAAACCTTAATTTTTCTCCCTCTCCAATAGTTTTCTATACTAGCATCCTAAGTGGTTTTGCATTGGAAACGCCTAAACTATTTCTAAACCAACCAATTCCTTTCTATATTTTCTCTTACCTCTTTTCACCTGAAACCCTGTATTTTCTATCACTTGTCCTATATTTAGTTAGTGGTATAAGAGTTGTACCCTTATCATGTCTAAAATCAGCTTTGTTTAGGCAACAATAATATAGTATTGCTACTTTTGTGATTTGTTATTTGTCTTTCTATCATAACATATTAAATTTTGGTCCTTGTCTTCCTATAGAAAATAGTTGTAAGCTGTTAATTGTCTTTGTGTCAACACAAATCATTTTTTTCAAGTTTATAGTTTTGTCTACTGGGTTTTTTATTTTTGATGCCGAAAATTGCACATTGCGTCTATAGAATAGCAATGAGCGAAATCTGCAATTTTAGTAAAAAAGGCACCTGAATTTTAGCAAGTCCCATTTTCTATTTGACATGACATTATTTCTATTTGTCTTACAATTGCACTCACATTATTTGGCCAATTCCCCTATTGTATTTTAGACTAAGTATGTATTGTGCACCTTACTATTACTCGTTACAGGGAGCTTCGACGTTGTCAACAATAGCTATTGGATCTATTCTATTTTTTTTAAAAAAAAATTGTTTATCCATCTCTTTCATTATCTGTAGTAGCCCATGGTAGTCATTATGCGGATGATACTATCTTATTTCTGGATCATGATCTAGGGAAGGAAGAAAATTTGAATCTCTTGCTATGCACTTTCGAGCAACTTTATGTTCTGAAGATTAATTTTCGCAAGAGTGAGATCTTCTATTTTAGAGATGCTAAAGATGCTAGATAGGATTATGTGGATATTTCCAGCCGCAAATCCAGTGAGTTCCCAATTAAATATTTGGGCATCCCGATACATGATAAAAAATTAAGAAACGCCGACTCAAGAATGGTAGAGGAATGTTTTGAGAAAATACTCCGCAGTTGGAAAAGCAAACATCTATCAATAGGGGTAGATTGATGTTCATAAACTCCATCTTGAGTAGTGCCAATGTACATGATAGCATTTTTTCCAATTCCAAAAGGGGTTGTTTAGAACATGGACTATTTTAGATCTAGGTTTTATTGGCAAGGCGACAAATGCAAGAGAAAATATAGATTTGCAAAGTGGTCTATTCTGTTCTAGCCAAAGGTTCACCGTGATTTAGGAAAGGCTGATTGAAATCTTAAAAACATCGCTGTGCTGAGCAAGTGGCTTTCAAGTTCCTAACAACAGATAGTACTTAGCAACAATCGCTATGAACTAAATATCTAGGATAGAAACCATTAGTGCAAGTGGAACAAAAACAAGGTGATTCCCATTTTTGGGCTAGCTAGCTGAAGATTAAACATGATTTTCTCCACTATGGATCTTTTATTATTAAATATAAATCACAAGTCAGATTCTGTTAAGATAAACAGTTAGGCAATGATAGTTTGATGATCCAATATCCTGATCTATAGACATTGTGTTGACGAAGAAATCCGCCAACGCACCGGTAGTGGGCCTTGGACGCCCTAGAGGTGCCTTGAAGCGACCTGCAACTGCAACGACAACGTAGCGTTACCGGCAAACCGATCTAGAGATCGATGAGCCGATGTAGAGCCCGTCGTCGGAGGGGTAAACCCTAGAACAACCTCCGGGAAGACCCGTCGGGAGGATGCACATAGGGGATCTCCGAGGAACCAGCGGATGGCACCTAGGATCACCGATGAACTCGCGGAGAGAAGCACCGAACAGCAACTAGAAAATTAGGGCAAGATGTAGACGAAGAAGAAGAAGGTAAATTGATCGTCTCGATCGATTTGTGTTGGATTTGTGTCGATTGATTGGATGGGTTCAATCGGCCATAATCCCCTCATATATATAGGGGGGGTGGTCTTATCCCAGTAGGAAACTCTCCCAAAACTCGTCCCTCAAGTTTCCCACGTCAAAACTTTCCAAAAACCGACTCGTAACGGAGTCGGTTTTGTCCCGTCAACTGCGCCGGACGCGTCCGGCGCGGAGGCCGCGCGTCCGGCGCGTGTGTCCGGCGCCCCACGCGCTCCATGGTACTTTCTGTACCGAGTCCGGCGCGCGCCGGACGCTCGGCCTCAGCGTCCGGCGCTGTTGACGTGCCGCGCGCGGGCGCGTGCGGGCAGCCCCTGCGTCCGGCGCGAGAGGGAGCGTCCGGCGCTCCCGGGCTGCGTCCGGCGCCGGCGTCCGGCGCTCTCGCGCGCGCACGAGGCCTCTGTGCCGCGTCCGGCGCCCCGGCAAGCAGCGTCCGGCGCAGTTGATTGCGCCGGAATTCCCCTTTTTGCCGTCCGTTGACTTGCTGACATGCGTTGATCTTTCCTTTGCCATTTTTGATTGTCAACACATGCCCCCCTGTTTTCAAGTGAATTAGTCGATGAACTTGAAAATACTCTCTCACCTGTTAACCAACCAGCAACGATGCCCATCACATCGGCTAACCGGCAACTAAGGGCGATGTATTACATCGGCCATTTTTGTTCTAAAGGCGATACATGTATCGGCCATTATTTGGTAGAGCACTAGGCTTCTTGCCAAACACTTGGGAAGTATTTTTAAGATACCTCCCGTTGATTGCCTTGTCGAGATGCTCCTTTTTCAATGTCTCTAGCACATAAGAATTTCCGCGTATTACCTTGACCACTCTCAAAGGACCCTCCCAATTAGGAGACCACTGGCCAAATTGATTGCTCTTCGATCCAATAGGGAGTATGGTTTTCCACACCAAATCTCCTACTTGGAAAGATTTGCTTCTCACTTTCTTGTTGTAGGCCTTTGCGACACGCACCTTGTCTTTCTCAATCTCCTTTAGAGCTTCTATTCTCTTGTCGGTCACATTATCTATGTTGTCTATCATGAGATCATGGTACACTTCAGCGGATAAATCATTTTGCTTGGCAAATCTAAGTGCACCCAAGTTCACTTCAACGGGCAACATAGCTTCTTGACCACAGACTAATTCAAACGGAGTTGCCTTTATTGCACCATGCTTTGATGTGCGATACGCCCACAAAGCCTCCGACAAGACTTCATGCCACCTCCTTGGAGTCTCTTCAATCTTTTTCTTGATGAGCTTGATCAAGGTTTTGTTACTAGCTTCAGCTTGGCCATTAGCTTGAGCATAGTATGGAGATGAGTTGATCATCTTGATTTTATATGATTCGGCAAAAGCTTTCACCTCTTTAGCCATAAAAGACGTCCCTTGATCCGTATGTAACACTTGAGGGATGCCGAATCTATGGATAATATGCTCCATGATAAACTCTATCACTTCCACATGAGTTATGTTCTTCAATGGGACTGCCTCGCACCATTTTGTGAAATAATTTGTAGCAACCAAGACAAACTTATGTCCCTTTGAAGACGGGGGATGTATTTGGCCAATGAAATCTAGCCCCCAACCTCTGAATGGCCACGGTTTTGTAATAGAGTGGAGCTCCGAAGCGGGCGCCAATTGAACATTCCCAAACCGTTGGCATTCTTCACATCCTTTGTAGTAACGCATACAATCGGCAATCATAGTAGGCCAATAGAAACCAGCCCTTCTCAACAACCAGTTCATCTTGTGAGCCGATTGATGTGTACCACAAACTCCTTCATGGACTTCTCCCATAGCTCCCTTCGCATCCTCAGGTCCCAAGCACTTAATTAATAAACCATCGGTTGTTCTCCTATACAATTCATCATGCTGCCATGTGTATTGGAATGCAAGCCGCCGGATAGTTCGATCAACTTTAGTACAAGGATCTTGCAAATACTTAATCAAGGGAGTCCTCCAATCCTCTAAATCGGTACTAGGATTATTAGAATCTGAATTAGACCGATTTGAGACATTATCTGTAGCATATGCCTCAGAAGAACTGGTTAATCCGATCATATTGGACAGTCGAACCAATTCACTTGTTCCTGCACAACAACCAAAATTGATATCCTCATGCATCGGCTTTGCTTGTATATGAAAGTTTCGCCTACTAACATCAAAGCCGGATGCTTGTTGAGCTAGCTTATTAGCCTTTTCATTCTTGTCTCTAGGAATATGCCGAATTTTAAATTCAGCAAGTTTAGAAATATAATCTAGACAAGTATTAAGACAAGAACGTAGTGATTCATCTAAACATTGAATTTCTCCACTAACTTGTTGAACAACTAATAATGAATCACCATAGGCTTCAACATGTTGCACATCCATGGAAGTTAACATGATCAATCCGAACAACAAAGCTTGATATTCGGCTTGATTGTTAGTATAAGAAAATTCTAATCGGCTAAGCATCTCGGTTACAAGACCATTGGGAGAGATCAAAACAATTCCAATACCTCAACCGTTTCTGCACACCGATCCATCAAAATACAATTTCCATGGGGCAATTGTGATGTAATTGACATCATTGTCAAGACTTATGCTATGCTCAACAATAAAATCAGCAAGTACTTGGCCTTTGATTGCTCGCAATGGCTCAAAAACCAAATCATATTCAATTAAAGAGTACGCCCACTTGCCTAACCTCCCACTGAGGATTGGCCAATGCAACATGTGTTTAATAACATCGGCCTGGCATGCTACAACACATGTACTTGACAGCAAATAATGTCTCATTTTATGGCATGCAAAGTACAGTGATAAGCATAATTTTTCAATGTGGGTGTACCTTGCCTCGGGATCAAGAAGATGACGACCAATATAAGCAATAACATACTCCTTCCCTTCATCTTCTTGAGTCATCACAGCGCCAATCACCTTCTCTTCGGCAGCAATATATAACTTGAATGGTACTCCTCTTCTTGGTGCGCGAAGAACTGGCGGTGATGATAGATATTCCTTTATCTTGTCAAATGCTTCTTGCTGCTTTGCCCCCCAAGCAAATTCAGATTCATCCTTCAACTTGAGTATGGGAGTGAAAGAAATAATCTTCTCGGACAGATTAGCAATAAATCTTCTCAAATAGTTGACCTTTCCCAGGAATTTCTGCACATCTTTCTTGCATGTGGGCGGTTCAACCTTCTTGATCTTCTCGATTCTCTTGGGATCAACCTCTATGCCTTTGTCATGAATAATGAAGCCTAGAAACTTTCCAGCTGATACTCCAAAGGCACACTTGAGTGGATTCATCTTCAAACCATAGTGGCGCATCCTCTCAAAAGTAAGACGCAAATCGGCTAAATGAGATTTATGGGCAGCCGATTTAATCACAATATCATCAATGTAAACCTCCATAATCACCCCAATTAGATCATGGAAAATCAAATTCATTGCTCTTTGGTAAGTTGCACCTACATTCTTCAACCCAAAGGTCATAACGATCCACTCAAACAAGCCAACAAAACCGGGACAAATGAAAGCCGTCATTGATGTGTCTTCTTCCGCCATAAAAATTTGATTATATCCCGCGTTACCATCAAGAAAGCTAATCATCTTATGCCCCGAAGCATCATTGATCAACATATCGGCTATAGGCATAGGGTACTCATCTTTGGGAGTGGCTCTATTTAAATCCCTGAAATCAATGCACACTCTAATCTTGCCGCTGTCCTTCTTCTCAACCGGCACAATATTAGAGACCCACTCCGCATATTGGCATGGACGTATGAACTCCGCCTGCAACAACCTTTCGATCTCCTCCTTTATTCGGTCATGGATGGCCGAATTGAAGCGCCTTGGATGTTGTTTGACAGGCTTGAAGTTTTTCTTGAGAATGAGCCGATGCTCAACAAGATCTCGACTCAATCCCGGCATCTCGGTGTAGTTCCATGCAAAACAATCAACATATTCCTTGAGAAGCGCGATTAATTCAGTTTTGAAATCAGCTTCCAAGTTTTGATTAATAAACGTCGGCCGCGGTGTAGCACCATCCCCAATGTCAACTTGCTCCAAAGGGTCGGCCGATGTAAAACCTTGGCCCAACTTATTGAGCTCGTCGAAGTCATCAATAGCTTCACAAGTATCGGTCTTTTCAGCCCGATATTGCTCTAGACGACGCTTTAACCATTCACGATTATCCATTACATAATTGTGTTGAGCCGATTGTCAATCAGCTTGAGGGATATGGGAACAAAGCTGCCCCTAGAATAATCAACATAATCATAGGTAGAGAGATCTCTACCTGATAAGCATCCAAAGGCGCCATGCCCCCCGGGCTCGGACGAATTGGCAGTTGCAACTTCTGCCGATGAATCCGCGTGGACAATCTCAATAGCATCGCCGACCCATTGGATGAGAAACTGGTGTAGACTGGAAGGAACACGCTCATTAGCATGTATCCAATCACACCCGAGTATCACATTGTAGCTCCCTTTGATGTCGGCGACGAAGAAAGCGGTGGCCAAGGTCTTGCTCCCGATGGTTAGCTCAACGTTAGCAATTCCCTTGGCCGGAATTGGAGCATCTCCACCTACTCCGGTGATGGTCATGTTGGTCCTGATTAGCTCCTCTTCCTTGATTCCAAGCTTGCGGAACAGCGTGTATGGCATAACATTGACGATCGCGCCGCTGTCCACTAGCATGCTATGTACCGGAGTCCCATTGATGTGACCCCTCAAGTTGAGAGGCCGAAGATGATCCACCTTAACTCCTAGCTTCTTGAATACGACGTCCTCCACCACAAATACCAACTCCGTTGCTGGTGGCTCCTCCTCATCATGACGGATCACGTAGTAATCCAAAGATAGATACACCACATTGATCCGCTCCGGCGATGGCTCATAATCCACCATCTCATCGTCTTGTTCCGCCGGAGCTTCCATACCTAGCACATCGGCAACCACAGCAGCAAACTCTTTGGGATTCTCCCCAATATTTTTAGAAATCACCGTAATCGGTTCCGTCTCCTTGGGAGGAGTTGCAACCGATTCAACAACTTCTGGAGCACTTGTTTCAGCACCTACCGGCTTAGCTGATTCTTCAATCGGCTTGGTCGGTTCATGCTCCATCGCCTCTTGAGCCACCTTCAACGGCTTAGCTGATTCTTCAATCGGCTTGGCCGGCGCCGGCTCTGCAGCAACGCCGTTGTCCGTCTTTGGTGCACTTCCTTGAGGATTCTCAAGAGCTTGCTTCTTCAACTTCTTGGCCCGGGCGCGCTGCAACTTCCACTTCTGGGTCTTGTCCAAGTTGGGTGGACACCACTTGGGTTGTGTGTACTTCGGATCCCTTGGCGGCTTCTCTTTTCCAGTAGTTTCCTTCATGGTTTCATCTTGCGCACTTGCTGGAATTTTAGTATCAACCACAATCGGTTCATTGTCGGCAACTACCGGAGCCGACATTGACCCGATGGCGATTCGTGGTGTGGGAGCTTGCTTTGGGGCAACCTCCTTGAACGCCTCCACCATCTTCGGCGCTTCAACCTTCTTGGGCACGTAAGCCAACTGCATTGGCGTCTTTCCTCTCCCCTGCAAAGATTGAGCATTGGGTGGAAGCTCTTGTCTCCTCCCGTTATAGCCCGATTGATGAGCCAATCGGCTAAAGACGGATGGATTCACTTGATATCCAGCAGCACCTTCAAACCTTTGATGCATTGATGTAGCATTTGGGTACGGCACCCACACACCTTGGGCGCCCTACTGCGGCAAAGGCAAAATGGATGGAGCTGGAGTAACCGGCGGTCCCCAACGAGATGGCCGCGAACGAGCAACCCGTCAATGAGAACCAGCTAAAAGAGTCATAGCCTTTTGCCTCTTATCATCATCTTCATGCTTAGGAGGCGTAGACTCTCTTTTTTATCGGCCGATTTCACAGAATCGGCCTTTTGTTGCTTGTACTTTGCCATAAGCCGATCAAAAGTACAAAGTGGCTTCACCACAAATTTCTTCGGCTTCGGCTCCTTCTCCTTCCAAATTCCCACCTCCGGCTTGTGTGGAATGAATGTGCGGGTCACATGAACGCCAGAAGTAATGGACTTTTCAGGAGATTGTGAGTCGGTTTGACCGATTACATCAATCGGTTTGGCCAACTTGGAAGTACCAGGAGCACCATCAGCGGGGGCAGCCTTGGGCGCCTCCACCTTGCTTGTATGGTCGACTTGGCCGATCGTAGAGATCGGTCATGCCGGCCGTTGTCGCACTACTTGAGTTTCATACCATCTTTGCCTTCTCAATGTCTCCGCTGATCCAGCGGTGATGGTAAGCTTGTTCTTGCCATCTTGATTCTTCTCCATCACCACTTGCCGCCCCGAATTCTTTTGGACATTCGGTGCAGGACGTGGTTCACCGATGATGACATTCTTGCCTTTAGCTCCATCGGCTTGTTCAGGACGAATTAAAATAGCTGGAGCCCCCGCCTCAATAGTGTTGGTGTTGTTGTTTGGGAAGGGGTTCCTCTTGATCTCCATATCTGCAAGACTTAATCGTCCCTCATTAAGGGCCGATTGTATCTGTCGACGGAAATAGTTGCAATCATTAGTGGCATGAGAATAAGAATTATGATATTTGCAATAAGCTATCTTCTTAATCTCATCTGCAGAAGGCATGGTATAATTAATTCTAATATGTCCAATTTTCAGCAACTCATCGAAAATACGGTCACATTTAGAAACATCAAAAGTAAACTTTACTTCCTCACCCCGATTCTTTTGAATCGGTTTGAGAGAAGGACAAGTCATAAGTTTGTTCTCTACTGGCCACCTAATTTCAGTGGCGTTGCATTCACCTGTTTCATCCTCTGAACTATCTGAAACAATATGACAAGTATGTGTGTTCGAACGATGAGACTTATATGCCTCACGAGACTCTTTAAGGCGCGATTCCCAGTAAACGGCCTTCTCGATGAGGTGGTTGAAATTACTAAATTGTACATTCTCAAGTTTCTCACGAATCCTAGAATGCAAGCCATTAAAGCATATATCAACCAGATCTCTCTCGGAGATCATCAAATGAAAGCATCGGTTCTTAATATCTCTAGCTCTTTTAATGAAGTCAAGTACAAGCTCATCTCGTCCTTGATGAACGGATGTAAGATGTGACAATCTAGTTTCTTGGACTCCGGTATAAAAGTGACTATGAAATTTCTCTTCTAATTGAGCCCAAGAACCAATGGTGCATGCAGGTAATGAAGTAAACCAAGCAAAAGCTATGCCAGTAAGAGATAAAGGAAAATAGTGTACTTTCATGTAATCAAAGGCACATGCTTCTCCTAGTTGAGCTAAATACATGCTAACATGCTCCATAGATGTTTTGTCATCACTACCACTAAATTTCTGAAAATCCGACACTTTCCATCCTGGAGGTGGTCTCATGAAATCAAAGTGCGCGGGATATGGTTTATTGTAGGTAGTTTTGCTAGGCCTAAGGGGTACACCTAGGGTTTTCTCAAGAGACTTAGACAAATCTTCCTTAAACCGATTAAATGTGTCGGTATAATCGGTAGAAGGAGCAGTTTTAGACTTACTTTGTTGGGGAATTTCACTAGGTGACTTCGGCGGGTTTGGGAGGATTGATTCTCCCGCCGAAGACTTACTCTTTTGCTTCTTTTCGGTTCGTGGAGAACGATCTGAATCATCAGCAAAAGTAACTATGGCTTTGGGTTTAGCAGAATCGGTCTTGCTTGTCTTATGTGTTTTGAAGCCCGATTTGCTTCTATTTGCCTTTGCATAAAGGGCTTGATTTTCATAAAAATTAGGAGGCATACCATATTCATATTCTACTTCCTCAACATCCGATTCATCTGAATCGGAATGTTTGCCTTCTAACTTATCAAATCTAGACATGATCATATTTACCGCGGAAGCTAAGGTACTCTCTGAAACCTTTTTATGAGTTTCTAGCATAGCGGCATAATCAGCATGCGTAGGGTTAGGATCATCAAATATAGGATTGTCATTATTTACCTTTTTCCCTGAAGATGATGAGGATGTGAACAACCCGGCGTAGTCCGGCTCCTTGATCTGTTTGACCTTGTCCCAGCGCCCCTTGTGGCAGCTCTCGAAGAAAGCTTTGCACATGGCGTCGAGTTGTCCTTGGAGCTTGCTACGGAGATCGTCGGGAAGCTCGTCCATATTCTATGGACAGATGATGTTCTTGAGGTTGATGTTGGTACGATCATCCTCACTTGAATCACCATCGCGGCTGCTCCCCATGCTGGTAGATGGATACTGGAGACGACGTCTAGCCTTCCCCAGCGGAGTCGCCGAAAAGTGTGTTGATGAAGAAATCCGCCAACGCACCGGTAGTGGGCCTTGGACGCCCTAGAGGTGCCTTGAAGCGACCTGCAACTGCAACGACAACGTAGCGTTACCGGCAAACCGATCTAGAGATCGATGAGCCGATGTAGAGCCCGTCGTCGGAGGGGTAAACCCTAGAACAACCTCCGGGAAGACCCGTCGGGAGGATGCACGTAGGGGATCTCCGAGGAACTAGCGGATGGCGCCTAGGATCGCCGATGAACTCGCGGAGAGAAGCACCGAACAGCAACTAGAAAATTAGGGCAAGATGTAGACGAAGAAGAAGAAGGTAAATTGATCGTCTCGATCGATTTGTGTTGGATTTGTGTCGATTGATTGGATGGGTTCAATCGGCCATAAGCCCCTCATATATATAGGGGGGTGGTCTTATCCCAGTAGGAAACTCTCCCAAAACTCGTCCCTCAAGTTTCCCACGTCAAAACTTTCCAAAAACCGACTCGTAACGGAGTCGGTTTCGTCCCGTCAACTGCGCCGGACGCGTCCGGCGCGGAGGCCGCGCGTCCAGCGCGTGTATCTGGCGCCCCACGCGCTCCATGGTACTTTTTGTACCGAGTCCGGAGCGCGCCGGACGCTCGGCCTCAGCGTCCGGCGCTGTTGACGTGCCGCGCGCGCGCGGGCGCGTGCGGGCAGCCCCTGCGTCCGGCGCGAGAGGGAGCGTCCGGCGCCCGGCGTCCGGCGCTCTCACGCGCGCACGAGGCCTCTGTGCCACGTCCGGCGCAGCCCGGAGCGTCCGGCGCCCCGGCAAGCAGCGTCCGGCGCAGTTGATTGCGCCGGAATTCCCCTTTTCGCCGTCCGTTGACTTGCCGACATGCGTTGATCTTTCCTTTGCCATTTTTGATCGTCAACACATTGCTTCACCAAAGTTTGTCATAATCTCATAACTAATACCTCAAGTTGCTTAAAATCTATCAAAACCCCAAAAATATAACTCATATGTTTGGCGGCTGGTTAAATGGAGTTACAAAACAATTGAAATCTTTAGTACTTCTTGGGGCAGCAGTGACATGTTGGTCTATTTGGTTTGCACAGGCATGACCTTGTTTTTGAAAAGCAAAAATGAATTCTCCTTTGCCAGTTACCTAAGCAATCTCCCACAGGCTCCATTCATGGGCTCTCCTCCAGATACCAGAGTTCTAGGATACAATTCTGGGGCCATCGTCACAACAATTGGATCAAGTGGTCAAGGCCGAAGAATATCTTTAACCAAGCATATGTGTTGCATTCAAGTCTTAGGATGTGAATGTCATTAGAGTATGCATGGTTTTTTTGTGTTTGGCTGTGTGCCTTCTTTTAGGCAGAGGTTAGGAGTTTTTTGTCCCAAATCCGTATATCAACTCGATCTACTACCCTTGGGATGCAATAAAATCTTCCTTTTCCAAAAAAAATGGTTTGCTGAGTGATTAGTGGATTTGCTAGCTCGATAATATTCCTAGCCCCAAGCTATGCTAGCGTCCTTTGGTTTAAATAGAAAAACTACGGCAACTGTTCCTGTGAAACTTTCGAGCAAAAACGACATGCCAGGGCAATCGATGGTCCTACTGTACGCACGTCAGACTTAGTTGGCTACATCAATTCCAGTGAAGGATGAGCAAATAAGCGTGTAGTGTCCTTCTGTGTACACTTAACCCGAGTTGAAGTCATCCATCTGTTGGTCAGTCGTTGTGTATACATACTAGATGGCTGCATGCACAACTACTAGAGCATGTTAGATATTGGTTCGACCTACCCCTCTGGTAGAATATGTATGTACCTCCTCCTCGCCATGCTCATACTATACACACTGCAGTCCTCATCACTGTCTCTCACATTCGAAAAAAAAAAAACAGCAATTATTATACCTTACTTGAGAGCAACTTTACAATATACATGCACTCTAGTACTACTACACTCCAAAGGGACGACACGAATCCGACTCAGCATTTCTGTTTTCTATTTGTTTTAAACTTGTAAAAGGGCAGTCTTATTTGGTCAACTCCTGTTTTAAACTGAGAAGTATACGTCAATTGTATCTCAAGGCTCCAGAGGGAAAACTTATTGTATTGATGACACTCTGCCCATGTTGTTGTCGTTGTTTTTTTTCTCAACTATATCTTGCTTGTTGTTACGGTGGAAAAAAAGGCTTTGTCAGTTTGTCTTCAGATTCTGACAATAAGCTAATGTAGCTGGTAGTAGTTCACCATCGTCCTACGTATAGGCGTTATCAACACGGCTGCATTCTCCAATGTATGGTAACGATGATCAACTAGTTAATAGCTGCTGATATCACATTTTTAATATTGCAACATTATTGAGCAGTTTACCAAGTAAGGCTATAAACCGACCAATAACGAATCTCCAATGGATGGTATGTGTCTCCGAGGTTAGCCTAGGGTTTAATGAATAGAAGAGCTAGGGGTGTAGCAGCCAGCCAGAGCTAGACAAAAAAATGGTTAGGCAATGATAGTTTGATGAACCAATATCGTGATTTATAGAACATTGTTAGACCAAAGCTTGTCACAATCTCAGAACCAATATCTCAAGCTGCTTAAAATCTATCAAAACACCAAAATACAGCTCATATGTTTGCCAGCTGATTAAATAGTGTGACAAAACAATTGAAATCATTAGTGCTTCTTCGGGCAGCAGTGACATGTTGGTCTATTTGGTTGCACAGGAGTGACTTTTGTTTAGAAAAAAAATAATTCTTCTTTGCCAGATACCTAAGCAATCTCCCACAGGCTCCATTTGTGGGTATCCTTCAGAGACTAGAGTTCCACGATGCAGTTGTGGCGGCATCGCGACAGTTGGATCAAGTGGCAAAGACGGTAGGGTATCTTCAGCCAAGCATATGTGTGGCATTCAAGTCTTAGGATTGAATGTCACTAGACTGTGCTCGTTTTTTTGTCTTTAGCTGTGTACCTATCTTTTAGGGAGAGGCTAGGAGTTTTTTGCCCCAAAGCTGTGTATCAACTCGATGTACTATTCTTGGGATGCAATAAAATCTTTCTTTTCCAAAGAAAAATGTTTTCCTGAGTGATTAGAGGATTTTCTAGCTTGTTAATATTCCCGGCCCCAAGCTAAGCTAGTGACCTTTGCTTTAAATAGAAAAACTAGGGGCAACTGTTCCTGTGAAACTTTCAAGGAAAAATGAAATGCCAGGGCAATCGATGGTCCTACAGCACGAACGTCATACATAGTTGGCTACATCAGTTCCACAGTGAAGGATGAGCCAATAAGCATGTAGTGTCCTTCTGTGTACACTTAACCCGAGTTGAAGTCATCCATCGATCAGTTGGTCAGTCGTTGTGCATAGATACTAGATGGCTGCATGCACAACTACTAGAGCATGTTATATATTGGTTCGACCTACCCCTCGGCTAGAATATGTATATACCTCCTCCTCAGCATGCTCATTCCATACACACTGCAGTCGTCATCACTGTCTCTCAAATTAGCAAAAAAAAAAAAAAAAAAAAAAAAAAAAAAAAGGAGACTATTATACCTTACTTGAGAACAACTTTACAATATCCATGCACTCTAGTACTACTACAAAGGGATGACATGAATTCGAGTCAGCATTTCTATTTTCTATTTGATTTAGACTTGTAAAAGGGCAGTCTTATTTGGTCAACTCCAGTTTTACACTAATAAGTATACGTCAATTGTATGTCAAATACTGTTTTACACTGATAAGTTTTGATCTTGTAACTCTTGCCATGTTGTTACGGTGGAGAAAATTGCTTTCTCACTATGTCTTCAGATTCTGATAATAAGTCAATGTAGCTGGTAGTAGTTCACCATCGCCCTACGTATAGGAGTTATCAGCACGTCTTCATTCACCAATGGATGGTAGCGACGATCAACTAGTTTACAGCTGCTGATTTCACATTTTGATCTTGCAACATTGTTGAGCAGTCTACCATGTAAGGCTCTGAACCAACCAATAACGATTCTCCAATGGATGGTATGTGTCTCCAAGGTTAGCCTCGTAGAACATATATAGAAGGGCTAGGGGTGTAGCAGCCAGCAAGAGCTAGCCAACTGATAAGAAACAGACAGGAAAGTACAACGCCATGACAACCAGTCCTGCTGCAATCTAGGGTTTTAAGAATTAGATGGTCCTGCACCGCAACTGTCTTATACTATTAATGATGGCTACATCAGTCCCACCCCTGCAGCAATCTAGGGTTTTAAAAATTAGAAGGACGACGATGGACGAGAGAAGCGCTTAGTATTTCTGTTTGTAGACCTTCCCACCCCACAGGTCATCTATTGGTCGGTCAGTTGTCCATATGTACTAGACGACTGCGCAACAACTAGAACTTTTTACTTGTTGGTTCGACCTACTTCTGCCAGTATGTATCTTCTTAGAACATCTCTTAGTGTTTTTTATAATTTACATGCAAAACCAATAAGTTTATTTGATTAACAAGATAAGTACCAATCTGAATTTTTGTACCTCCATTATTTTTTTTCATACAATCATCCTTTTTATACCACATACTTGGCGAACGAAGTAATTCTCAAGAACTACATTTCTGAACCAATTCCTTTTTATACTTTGCATTACCCATTTTTCAATTGGAACCCTATATTTTCTAGATACCATGTACTTGATGCAGTAATTCTCAAGTACTACATTCCAAAGAGGATATTACACAAATTGGACACGATAGTGTACTTTTTGCTGTTTTACTTTCACAGATGCACTCATATTATTCGGTCAATTCCCCCTGTTGTATTTTAGAATAAGTATGTACTGTGCTTACTATTTTGTGTAGAGGGATCGGAGCTTCCACGCTATACTAATCCCCACTGGATTGTTAAGAAAAACATAAATTCTAGAAACCCCACAACAGTTATAAATCTATGTGGCATTTAATTTGGTAGACTCAAACCATCATCATAAATAATAGCTAGCCCAGAGTCGTCGGCAGGCTATCCGAGGTAGGTACCGTAGCTGCGAGGAGCAGCAAAGGAATTAGGCGTGATGACATGTGCATAGATGGACCTGCGTCCTAAGGGGTGAACGCTAGTTGTGCTGAGTGATCGGTGGATTTGCTAGTTTGATAATATTCGGGCCCCAAGCAAAGTTAGCGTCCTATATGAGAAACCCGGACAATTGGTGGTCCTTCAGCATGTCTGTCTTATTTGGCTACATTAGTTCTAGAGAATGACTAGTCGAAGTCATCCATCAGTTGGTCAGTCTTCATGTATACATACTAGATGGCTGCATGCACAACTACAAGAGCTTTTTATTATATAATTTTGTACCTCATCACCCTTGGCATGCTCATACCATACACACTGCAGTCATCATCAGTGTCTCTCACTAGAACAAAAGCTAAGCAATTAATATACCTTTTCTCGAAAAGAACTTTACAATATATATGTACACTACACTACAAAGAGGTCACGTGAATCCGACTCAGCATTTCTATTTTCAATTTGTTTTAAACTTGTACAAGTGCAGTATTATTCTGTCATCTCCAAGTTTTAGATGATAAGTATGTACGTCAATTGTAAGTCAAGGTTCCTAGGCAAAACTTTTTGTATAGATGACACTCTGTCGTTTTGTTGTTGTTTCATTTTCTGAATAATATCTTGAGTGGTGCTTCATTTTTTGAACAATATCTTGAGTAGCAGGTAGTTCTCAACACGCCTGCAGTCTCCAACGGATGGAAACGGTGATTAACTAGTTTACAACTGCTGATATCACAATTAAATCTTGAAACGCAAGGCTCTGAAGCACAACATGAAGACCAATCACCGGGAGACAAGAATGACACAATGATTTATCTCTGGATGTTCACTTGGGCACCGCCAAACTACGTCACCCGTTGTGTCGATCAACACCTTGATGGTCTTTTGGTGTGACCCTTAAGCCACTTGCCCCGCAAGGCACTTCCCCGCAAGGAAACTATAAGGCACCACTCTCAAGCGAGGTACTCAATGACACACGCAATGTATTAGAGTTGTTTTTGGCGCTCCACCGAGGAAAGCACAAGAACCTCTCACAATTAACCGGAGGTGGGCAAGAACAATCACCAACTCTTCCTAACGCCTCCAACAATCTCCAAGCCGACTAGGAGCGGTACTCTCCAAGAGTAACAAGAAATCCGTCGGCTAAACCACCCACAAGTGTCACTAGATGCCCTCAAGCTATGCAATGTACTTTGGGATCACTCAATCTCACTTTGGATTAGCACTCAAGCGAGAGAGATGAGTGGGAGATGCTTTCTTCACCTCACAAGGACGTTAGACAAGTGAAAGTGTCAAGAGAGATGGCCACAAGCCGGCCACCAACTATTTATAACACCCCTCAAGCCAAACTAGCCGTTGCCCGCTCGGCAGCTGAAATCGTGAACGCCGGACGCGTCCGAGGGCCAAGCGCCGGACACGTCCGGCGCGTGTTAGCTCCAGCGCGCCAAAAAGGTCAAATTCAAACTAGCCATTGGAATGAGCACCGGATGCGTCCTGGGCACACCGCCGGAAGCCGCTCCGAGCGCTGGACGCGGTCCAGAGAGGTCTGCAAAACAGCCGACCTCCGGACGCCAGCGCCAGACGCACCCTGGCATCCAGCGCGTGCAACGCCCGCGCTCGGCAGTCCCAACAGCCCACTGCGCCGGACGGCAGCATTGCGCCAGCCCGCGTCTGGCACAAAACCGCCGGATGGTCCGACGCACCTCCGCTGCGCCCCTCAACCAGTTCAACAAGCCGGACACTCAGCCCAGCGTCCGACGCCCACGTGACCAGCGTCCGGCGCATGTAAAACCACGTTTTACAGCCCGTCGATGACGCTATCTTCTCCACCATGCTACCCAACAAGTAAACCAACTTGTGCTCCAGAGATAGCATGTTTTCACCAACAATTTGCATCCGGCACAATAGAAAATATGCCTCCAGAGATAGCATGATTTCACCAACATGAGCGGTAACCAAACCCCACTCAACCCTGCAAACCAAAGCGTGACCAATCGCCACCATTGCAAATGTTCCAATACCATCAAGTGTACATCTCCATGTGCTTATGTGTTAGCTTTTCACAATCATTTTCAAAGGTTTTTCCAATTAGCTCACTAGGCCCTACATGCAATGCACTTCATGAATTCACCTAGTGGCACCCATGCGTCGAATAGCCGATAAGACTTCCCCTCTTAATAGTTTGGCTATCGATTCTAAACCACTCACACCCTCTATGGTGTCTTGAGTGCAAAACAAAATGGCCCTATATGGTTATGATCAACTTCATATCATCACATGACCATCTTGGTCCATCGATCTCAACTTCACTTGCTCTTCACCGTTGCCTCAGTCCATCGACGCCAAGTCCTCGACTTGCCCTTCACTCTTGTAACCGGTCCATCGAGCCAAGCCATGTCTTGATCTTCACCCTTTGGTCACATGACTCCATATCATGTCTCTTTTGCAATGAATTCTCCTTCATTGGCTTGTGACTACCTTTAAATAAATCATCCACTTAGATCAAAAGGTTAGTCCTAGGTTTCATCAATTAGCCAAAACCAAACTAGGGACTTTCACTATCGCGACGATTACTGCCCCTCCCCCCGCCGTGACTCCGCTGAGGACTCCATCGCCACGGACCCTCGGCACCGAAATGATCACCCCACCTGCTCCTACCCGCTGCCTGTTGATGGAGTTTAACCTATAAATTCACACATCAAAACACCGCCAACAGGCCAGGAACAAAGGAAGAATGGCATAGCATAGGCATCTTATATCACTAAATGGTTCCACATGTACTCTTAAGTATGTGATGCAGGTACATGCAGATTTAGGGGGAAATGAGCCCCTGGACCCACCAAGACCAGGTCGGTCGACCTGGGGTTGGGGTGGTCCAGGTGCTGGCTCACTTCCAGGATCCAGGAGCATCACACTCAAGTCCATCTCGACCCTCAGATCACACTTGTGTTTCTATTCAAGGGTGAAAGATGGAGATACAAGGATCTATGGACCCACCTGAAAGAACCAGACCGAAGATGGACAAGATAAACACTCCATGACATGTGGGGATAGTAGTGGAGCAAGGCTGGTGGGCCCACCTGTCCAAGTCCAGGTTGGCCGACCTGGAGTTGGTGGGTCCCACCTGTCAGCTCTGCTCCACCGACCTTCTAGACCTTCTAGAAGATGCCAGGTGGCACCACAGGAGGGAATCCCAGGTCGACCGGCCTAGGTTGTGGGCCCTCCAAAGGCGGTTACACTCCACCGACCTTCCCCTCACATTTCCCATGTGTGGGAAATCAAAGGCGTCCATTCAAGGTCGGTTTGGAGGTCGGTTTGATCCAAAGGCTAAGAAGCAACATCACGCGGATCGCTGATGTGGCGGTGGAGTAGCCCCTACTCCACCTCCCCCTATAAATAGAGGCTCATCCCACCCACTCTAGACATGTTGATTCCACTTTAGCTCTAGCTTTCCAATTGTAAGTGTTAGTGTTAGTCTAGTGTGGGAGTTAGAGTTGAGTCGAGCGAAGCTCGGAGTCTCTGGAGTCGTCTTCTGGAGAATCTGGTTTCCTCTTGTAAGACTTTCAGTATTTAATTTATTTACTTTTCCTGTACTTCTCTGAGTATTTTACTTTCAGTATTTACTTAGTGCAATACTATTCTAGTAGTGTTGTAGTGTCCTAGTCTGTCTTGTAGTAGTTGTATACTAGAGAAGTTAATCTTGTCCATTTGGCTGTTTTCTTCGTTGGTAACACGGGGCTTGGGCTAGGTCATATACTTAGTCTGAGCAGTGGGAGTTAGCGTAAGCGTGGTGCTTAAGCAAGAACCCACCTTTGAATATCACCATTTCTTGAATGTTACCATTCAATATTCTGACGTGTAATAGCGGGCAGCGGTGAAGGTGACAGCTCTGCATTTCCCGTTAGGCTCTATTTACTGTCGGGTTTGGTTGATAGGCACCCATAAGTCAAAGGTCCGCTAGGATAGGAGTTTTATCTCACTATTGCAGTCGACCTCCCAATAGCCAAGTAGTTAAGATTTGCGACTTTAGTGTGTTTCTCCTACTAGATCAAGTTAGTCCGCAGAAGTAGAGTTAGAGTCATAGGAGTCTTTTCTCACTCGTTGTCCTCCCACCTAGCTATGCTACACTAGTTATCATAGAGTTATCTAGAAGCACATCACCCTTCCTCTACCACTTCATTTATTCTCACTACTCTAGTTGAGTCTATTTGAGATAGGACTCCTCTTCTTACTACCAACTCTAGCACGCTTTCTCTTGGTACGATATAAACCTTGGATTACTCATCCCAGGGAAGTGCTACATCGGTCTCTGTACGCTTGCAGAGTTACCACTAGGTACATCTTGCGACATCGTTAGAGCGTAGCTTTGTTTAGCATTCCTAGAGCCATTACTGGAGGAGGACTTGTGACACCCTCTCTTTAGTGATAGTTCAGGCTTATAATCAAGCATTGCTATTAGACACCACCATTGACAATCTATCTCTACTTTAGTCGGTGTGCGTAAGAATTGCCAACAAGCATTTCTGGCGCCGTTGCCAGGAAAGCGTAGCCTAGAAATTCGTAGTAAGAACGAATCCGGTAAAATATCATTGAGCATGAGATTCGACTAGTCGTAGGAAGATTACCCCTGCCTGTGTTTCTCTTCATTGTAAAGCCAGGTAGTGTATGAGTGTTTTCCAGTTCAAGGCAACCGCAGTAACCAATTCTGAGATATCCCGAAGGTAGTCTAGACCTCTTCTAGACCACCATCGGAGATCTAGCTCACACTTGAATCAACTCAAGAGAGGAAGCTCAGCACCAAGAATCAGAATGCCGATTGTCAGCAAGGCCATCGCTGACTTCTCGTCTCCATCAGCGACCCAGATCTCATTGGGACCGCAAGCGGAGATTGGAGATGTCGACTTTGAAATCCAGCCATCGCTGATTCGTATGGTGCAAGCTAATACATTCTGTGGGAAGCCACACGAGGATGCAAACGCACACCTTCAAAACTTTCTAGAAGTGTGTGGCACCATTGCCATCAAAGGCATAACAGCGGGAGCCATCCGTCATCACCTATTCTCATTCTCTCTGCTTGGGAAGGCAAAACAGTTGTTCTATGCCCTGCCAGAAGATGTTGACACATGGAACAAGTGCGCCACAGCATTCCTCACCAAATTCTTCCCAATGGGCAAGACATCAGCCCTACGGGCAAGAATCTCAAGCTTCCACCAGCAGGCAGGAGAGACAATTCCCGAAGCATGGGAACGTCTCTAGGAGTATATTCAGGAATGCCCTCATCATGGAATTAAGGAATGGCTCCTGATCCAAGGTTTCTACCATGGGCTAACACCAGATGCCCGTAGTCACCTAGATGCCGCTGCAAGAGGATCATTCACATCCCTCAATGTCACTCAAGCAAAGAAACTCATTGAGAACATTGTGACAAATCAAGAGTGGAATGATGAACGTCCTAAACCCAAGAAGAGAGGCACCCACACCATTGAGGAGGTAAATGCCATCTCTCAAAAGATGGAACTCTTGATGAAGAAAGTAGAAGAAAGATCCAACTTCAAGAAAGATCGAGAGGCCATCCAACGATACGCCTCAGCACATGCTATTGAAACAATCCAAAAGTGCAAGGTGCAGGAAGCAACTCCAGAGGTCGTTTCCGCATTCAACAGTGAGCGACCACGACAAAGCGGACCGACTCCACGCTTCCAAGGCCAAGGCAATGTTCAAAAATCCAGCCGGCCTACACTTAGAGATCTTGTTAATAATCAAGCTAAAATTAATGAAAGCATGACTAAAAAGTTGCTGGCTAATGACATGACTCTTGAATTATTAACTTCTAAAATGGACTCTCTAGCTTCTTCTGTTAAAGATCAACAAAACTTCAACAAAATCTTAGAATCGTGAATTGCTCAGATTGCTGCCTCTATTTCATCTTCTGTCAATTCTTGCCATTCTTCAAAGACTGTGACCACGAGAGGGGGTAAGACCACTCGTGAGCCATCATATCCTAACATGACCAGGAAGCCTGCAAGAAAGGATAAGGAGGATGAAGAAGACAAGGTAGAAGAAGTAGAGCCTCCATCAAAAGAAGAAAGTACCAAGTTCAATGGGAAATTGGCACCGCATGAGTTCTATGATACAAACCTCTTGTTGCCATTTCCCAGGACAAGGACTCAAAAGACCAATGAACAATTCAGCAAATTTGTTGAGGTAATTCGTCAATTATATGTCAATATTCCATTACTTGATGCTATGCAGGTTCCAACCTATGCCAAGTACTTGAGAGACATCCTCAACAACAAGAAACCGCTGCCTAAAACCGAGGTAATCAAACTAACAGAAGAGTACAGCAAAGTCATACTTAACCAATACCCGGAGAAGAAGAAGGATCCAGGGTGTCCCACCATTGACTGCTCCATCGGGACACAACACTTCGAGCATGCACTATACGACTTGGGAGCAAGCGTCAGTGTCATGCCAAAGGTAGTCTCTGACAAATTGAATTATACTACCTTGTCCCCTACGCCAATATATTTGCAGCTAGCAGATCAGTCGATTCGCCATCCAGCGGGAGTAGCTGAAAACATCCCTGTCAAGATACGTGATTTCCACGTCCCCGTGGATTTCGTAGTACTTGACATGGAAGTTGACAAGAAGGTCCCCCTCATCCTTGGGAGACCATTCCTCAGTACTGCCAAGGCACATATTGATGTCGGAGCCGGAGAAATTCAATTCACTATCAATGGGGCCCAAGAGACTTTCAACTTCAAGCCAAAAATTGAGAAATGCTCAATGATCTTGGCTACAGAGCTGGCTAAAATTGTTGCCCTGACACACACCAAGAAGAAGGCAAATTCAAAACTACGGGCAAAAGCCAAGCAAATATGGAAGAGAAAAATTGTGCTTCCTCCCAAGAAGTTTTCTACACCACCTCAAGGAGGAGGTCCCTGTTGAAAGGACCTCGAGGCAACCGCTCTTCCATCCGGGTTAGTTAATCCAAGGTGAGTTTCCTAACCTTTTAATTTCAGCATTTACTTCTAGCATTTAATTTTTAGCATTTTTTGTTCACTCCTTTTACTGTCGACCATAGTTGTGCATAAAAACCTTAAAATCGACCTCTGCTTAACCTGCTGAGCAATTTGGGCACTAGGTAGGGCCCAGGGTCAGGTCGACCGACCTGGTCCTGGTGGGCCCACCTGCCCATTTCTGCTCCATCATCACACCATGCCATGCTCAGGTCTGTACCAAAGTAAAATCTGATCACTATGACATGGATTGCTTCATATGCCTAATAGAGAACCTAGAAGAAGCTAGCTTGACAATTTTTGTGACTTTAAGCAAAGGATTTCAACTGCACATTGCTGTGTTACTCTGTTTGTGTGTGACTAGAGCTTGGGGGAGGCCAACCCCAGGTCGGCCGACCTGGAGGTTGGGCCCACCTCCCTCCAGCTTCTGGCATTTGTGATCATATAGTTCTAGGATGAGTGTCGCAAGGAAGAAAGACAGATGGCTGTCGACTTGCACTCTAGGAGCCAGTGCCTCTATCTCATCTTCTTGCTTAGCAAAATAAGATCAAGGCTTTGACCATGAGAGGACCTAGGGATTAGAGAAAATCACTAATGACAAATCCTCATCACTCTTCCCTAACCCCACTTATGCTTAATCCACCACTGATGTGGGCTAAGCAAGGTAAATTAACTCACTAAGCTAATCACAAAAGAGAGAAGTGATTTCTCCCGTGAGAATCCCATGAGAATGAAGCCAACCACTCCTTGTCTTGTCTTGCCCCTCTCTTTTGCTTTCTATCCTTCCACCACTCTATCCAAGAAAGAGAGATGCCTTGCACCACCATCCAAAGTGAGAAAGAGGCATGTTGTGGCTGCACCCAACATGGATTGACCTCCACTCACCATCATTTTTGGCACAAAGCAAGGGGGAGAGGAATCATGGGTCGACCGATGGTGGAGGCATACAGCACATGGAATTTGATCCTGGCACCTTGGCATGGCCTCTAGAGTATTTGCTTTTCGATTTGAAGGAGAAGGGTGGGTCGGCCGACCAAGGCTAAAGCCACCCAACACCTCCACTTGATCACACTTCAGTCCATAATGCATCTGCTAGAGCCACACACAAAATCCACCCGAGAGGTCCAGGTCGACCGACCTACAAGGTTGGGTACCAGCACCTCTGCTCACTCCCCCTCCTCATTCCTAAGCTCACACACGCACTTTCACACTCAAGCAAATAGCAACAAATCAACACCCTTCTCAAATTCCTTATTCATCTTATTCCCCCACAGAAAAATCCAAAAATATTTTCTCTTTTTATCCTTGCCATCAAAGAGTTCATCACACCGACAAGCAAGAGGGGTAATCAAGGCAAGAAAAGTCAATCTTTTAACACTAACCCCACTTGCTCTAGTTGTGTTCTTTGTGTTTCCGTGACAAGCATGAAGAAAGTCAAAGCATGGGGAAAGTCGATCCTTCGGAGTAGCTCATCCCAAGATCATAACTCCATCAGCTCCGAGGACACCTCCATGCATGATGCCCGGAGTCGTGCATCGAGGGAAGCCATGTCATCTCCACCACCTCACATAAATGAAGAAGCCTTCCCTGAGAAAATTCAAGATCAAGAGACCAGCATACAGCTCACCCCCAATGAGATGCAGAGACTCGAACAACTCCGATATCATGAATTTGAACACACCAAGGTACTCTCTCCTATACTCCTCGCAGACACAGGTATGGAGGAGGAGTTCACAGAAATTTTTGAGGCCATGGGGTGGGATGTTTTTGGGACCTCTCAGAAATTAAAGGAAGTAGAATTCTCACTCTAGAATTTTTGAGCACCCTAAGAATAACAAAAGATAAAATCTATTTTAGAGTGCTTAATAGTGAGTTTGATCTGCCATGGGATGCTTTCTCTACTTGTCTTGGTTTTGATAATGCAAACACTAATATTACACATGCTACTAAACACTGTGACAAGAGAGAATTTTGGCATGAAATCACCGGGGAGGACTATGCAACTTGGCAACCACGACTAGTCACATTTGCAATCCTACTTTACTTTTCCTACATCAATGGATTGGGCTAACCTTGTTTCCCTGGGATGACATAAGAATTATTAGAGAAGTTGACACTAGAATTCTTTATGCCATGGTTCACAAAATCCCAATCTCACCCGTGGTAGAAATGGCTAAACATTGGTTATGGGCAGCCTCCCCACCAAGGAGTTGGCCCATTGAGTTTACTTCTGTGATCACAAAGTTTTGCATGCGCCTTAATCTGCTCAATAATTTTGATAGATACATATTAACCCCTAGAACCATCTTGAGTAAAAGATTTTATATTCAAGGAGGATATATTGTGGGGGAGAGAATGATTCACTTTTCTTTAAAATCCATAACACCACAGAAATAATCCTGTTGCCATGTGAAGAACTAAAAATATATAGTGGCAACCCATTACTCCCTATGTGCAAGAGACGTATGAGTTTTGCAGGACCACGCACACGTGCAAGGGCACGAACTGCAGGTGGCAATGATGACGATAGTGATTATGAGGGAAGTTTCAGTGCAATGCAAACGTCTCAGTCTGGATGCAGGTCTGTTACCCATAGTGGCCGAATGTCTTGTTCTTCTTCGCAGGATACACGGTCCCGTGCTCAACGCCTTGACACGGACTTGCTGTCTGATCAAATTGGTGTGCTGCGCATTGGCCACGAGGCTTTGCATAACACCGCAGTCCAAACCCAACAAGTTCTTCAAAATCTCCAGACCCACAACAACATAAGCTGGAACAAAATGTATGCACACTATCAAAGGCCACTGCCACAAAACGTCCCATTCATTCCAGTTCCACTACAGCAGTATCCTCCTCCATATCCACAGCAGCCTCCATATGGTTTTCCACCACATCCTCCCTACCAGTGAGAGACATGAGAAGAAACAAGCTTGGGGAGATTCTCTCCTCCACTAAGGTAAGTATTCTTGCTCTTTTAATTTATTGCAGTTTTAGTTTGTTTTATGCATCGTTGCTTTGCATAAAAAAAATAAAAAATAAAATAAAATAAAATATATATATAGTTTTATGTCATGCATGTCTAAGCTTTCTCTCGGGAGATGATGAATGGTTGCTCTGTTTATGTTTCTCTAGTACCTAGTATGCAACTCGATATTTCCCTAAAATATGGATCACTTAGCTCAACTTGAAATTGCCATGAACTTCAGTACTTCTGTGGGTTACAAATGCATAAACTGAGTCTAAGTGATTGTGAGATATGAAATGGTGAAACAAGAGCTGCTATAATATTGTTCTAAGCCTGCATGATTATCGGAGTATTTATTTTTAAAATTGATTAAAATCTTAATTGTTCCTCAATGGTAATGAATTTCCTACCACGGCCATATATATGCATAGCATGATAGAAAGCCTTCTACATAAGTTACTTACCTTACGTTGAATTTCGTTAAGTCTTGTAGAACCTGTGTTAGAGGTTTGTCATGCCCCTAAGATCAAGATCACACACCACCAAATATGCTGCTTCTAACCCGGAAGTACGCAATCACATACTACTTCTATCCTGGAAGTACGCATTTCTATTATGCTGCTCCTATCCTGGAAGTACGCATCTCCATACATACCATTTCCATCCAATTAGGTTGCTCCCAGTTCTAAATTCTAGAATCCCTCTCTAAGATACCAATTGGTAGATGAGACACAAAATCAAGGGCCAGGTAAAATAAGCATCTGTTGAGAGGGAACACATCAAAGTTCCTTAAAAAACAAAAAAAAAAGCCCTATCTCAATAGAGAAAACAAAGTAGAAAGAGAGATAGTATCATATAAAGGAGCAACCTATTCATTCTTACCATCATTTTTTCTCATACATCCATCATTCATTCCACACACACACATCTTGAATCTGGGGTATGACACTTCTCTTCTTAGGTCCAAGTTTCTTAACTTGGCAACATACGCACTGTAAGTATGCTATTCCTTGCCATACCTACCTGAACTCCACATAAAGCCTGATTAGAAGTAGGATGGTTCGAAGAAAAAGGCAAATACTCTATGTGTCTTGGTGAGGAATCAAATACCACTTGAGTGACATGAGAGTACCATTTGAGGAACATTAAGAATTCTTTTTGAAAACCATTGCAAAACCTCCGGTATAATGCATGCAAAGAATGAGAAAAATAGTGCTCAATGTCTAACTGTTCTGTATCTCAATCGCCCAAGACAAAGGAAAAGCTATAAGCCCCACGAAGGACTAAGGTAAAATGGGTAAGATCTTTCAGAGCTAAATTTTCCATGCTTAAGTGAAATATTTTGATGCATGCCTGGTACTCTAGAAATGTTAACATTGCAGCAACTCCTGATCCAACAAAGCTAAGTTTAATTATTTGCTCGGGACGAGCAAAGGTTAAGCTTGGGGGATCTTGTTGACGGCGTTTAAGCTATAAATTCATACATCAAAACACCACCAACAGGCCAGGAACAGAGGAAGAATGGCATAGCATAGGCATCTTATATCACTCAATGGTTCCACATGTACTCTTAAGTATGTGATGCAGGTACATGCAGATTTAGGGGGAAATGAGCCCCTGGACCCACGAAGACCAGGTCGGTCGACCTGGGGTAGGGGTGGTCCAGGTGCTAGCTCACTTCCAGGATCTAGGAGCATCACACTCAAGTCCATCTCGACCCTCAGATCACACTTGTGTTTCTATTCAAGGGTGAAAGATGGAGAAACAAGGATCTATGGACCCACCTGAAAGAACCAGACCGAAGATGGCCAAGATATCATGACATGTGGGGATAGTAGTGGAGCAAGGCTGGTGGGCCCACCTGCCCAAGTCCAGGTCGGCCGACCTGGAGTTGGTGGGTCCCACCTGTCAGCTCTGCTCCACCGACCTTCTAGACCTTCTAGAGGATGCCAGGTGGCACCACAGGAGGGAATCCTAGGTCGACCGACCTGGGTTGTGGGCCCTCCAAAGGCGGTTACACTCCACCGACCTTCCTCTCACATTTCCCATGTGTGGGCAATCAAAGGCGTCCATTCAAGGTCGGTTTGGAGGTCGGTTTGATCCAAAGGCTAAGAAGCAACATCACGCGGATCGCTGACATGGCGATGGAGTAGCCCCTACTCCACCTCCCCCTATAAATAGAGGCTCATTCCACCCACTCTAGACATGTTGATTCCACTTTAGCTCTAGCTTTCCAATTATAAGTGTTAGTGTTAGTCTAGTGTGGTAGTTAGAGTTGAGTCGAGCGAAGCTCGGAGTCTCTGGAGTCGTCTTATGGAGAATCTGGTTTCCTCTTGTAAGACTTTTAGTATTTAATTTATTTACTTTTCTTATACTTCTCTGAGTATTTTACTTTCAGTATTTACTTAGTGCAATACTATTCTAGTAGTAGTGTTGTAGTGTCCTAGTCTGTCTTGTAGTAGTTGTATACTAGAGAAGTTAATCTTGTCCATTTGGCTGTTTTCTTCGCTGGTAACACGGGGCTTGGGCTAGGTCGTATACTTAGTCTGAGCAGTGGGAGTTAGCGTAAGCGTGGTGCTTAGGCTAGAACCCACCTTTGAATATCACCATTCCTTGAATGTTACCATTCAATATTCTGACGTGTAATAGCGGGCGGCGGTGAAGGTGACAGCTCTGCGTTTCCCATTAGGCTCTATTCACTGTCGGGTTTGGTTGATAGGATAGGAGTTTTGTCTCACTATTGCAGTCGACCTCCCAACATCCAAGTAGTTAAGATTAGCGACTTTAGTGTGTTTCTCCTACTAGATCAGGTTAGTCCGCAGAAGTAGAGTTGGAGTCATAGGAGCCTTTTCTCACTCGTTGTCCTCCCACCTAGCTACGCTACACTAGTTATCGTAGAGTTATCTAGAAGCACATCACCCTTCCTCTACCACTTCGTTTATTCTCACTACTCTAGTTGAGTCTATTTGAGATAGGACTCCTCTTCTTACTACCAACTCTAGCACACTTTCTCTTGGGTACGATATAAACCTTGGATTACTCATCCTAGGGAAGTGCTACATCGGTCTCTGTATGCTTGCAGAGTTACCACTTGGTACATCTTGCGACATCGTTAGAGCGTAGCTTTGTTTAGCATTCCTAGAGCCATTACTGGAGGAGGACTTGTGACACCCTCTCTTTAGTGATAGTTCAGGCTTGTAATCAAGCATTGCTATTAGACACCACCATTGACAATCTATCTCTACTTTAGTCGGTGTGCGTAAGAATTGCCAACACTGCCGGGTGGCAGTTAGTACGCCGTGCTGATCGGCGCCGTCAACTATCCCCTATGGTCCTCGCTGAACACCGCCGGAGGCTCTTGGGGTGCCGTGGACTGGGCCCTGGAACGCTGGGCACCGCAGTCCCCGCTTACACCTTCGCTGCCGGTTTTGGGATCCAAGGACCATCCAGCTGCTTCACCCGGCCGCACCTTTAGCCGGCCCTCCTGCCGGCGGGCGCTCCTGTTCACCCCCCTTCGTAGATGGTTTCCTGGTACTCCTCTGCCCGTGCACCTGGATTCGTGGGCTGCTTCGTCAATGTCGCGCTACTGCTCCTTCATGGCTGCAGGTGCGTCGCCACTCCACTGCCCGACCGCAGCGACTGGTGGACCATGTGCGTCTCTGCCGAGCTCGCTCTGTTCCTGGGCCAGGGCCTCGCGGTCGATGTGCCCCAGCTACGGCTTGGTGGCTCTCCCACCGAAGCCACAACGGTGGCCTTTGTTGCGGCTGCCACGGGGCCGTCCGCCCCCTCAGCCACCCCCTCGGTCATAGCGCCCCATCTTAGTGGCTCTCCCGCAGGCATGTCCATGGATCAGGCAACCGCGGTCGGCTCGGGGGAGCAGCCGGCCCTGGACGAAGCTACAGCAACCCCTCCTCCCCCGCTGCTGACTGGTGGTCTGACCTTGTCGTCGAGGGGTTCACGCGCCCGATGGCCATGGTGGCGGCGCCCGACATGCTACCTGACACTGGAACGTCCTCACCACCCACGTCTGGGGGACTTGAGGTGCCGCCCGAGATGCCACCCTCCAAGTCTTCGGTCGCTTCCTTCATTGACTCCATGACCTTGCCCGTTGAGGAGCCGCTGCTGCCTCATCCTCCATGTCCAAGACGCTCCAGGTTGGTCCACGATGAGTGGCGTTCGCTCAAATCAGATGGCGATGAGAGCTGCGCGGCAGAGTGGGCCAAATAGGCCAAGGCGGAGGAGATGGAGAGTTGGGCTGAATATGAGCTTTTTTTATAAATGGCCTGAATAAGACTTAGCTGGGTTGCTTATGGAGATAGGGCACATGAGTTAGGTGTGGGGCCCATTTTTTTAGCGTCAGACGGATCAACGCTATATCGAGTTTTAGCATCGGATGGGCCAACTCTAAAGATGAATACATATAGAGTCAGACAACAAATCGCTAAACAAGGATTTAGCGTTAGATTGTCTCTAAGCTACATTTAGCGTCAGATCATCCAACACTAAAAAAGATTTAGCGTCAGATGTCTAACGCT
Organism: Themeda triandra; assembly: GCA_018135685.1. Classification (NCBI taxonomy): domain Eukaryota; kingdom Viridiplantae; phylum Streptophyta; class Magnoliopsida; order Poales; family Poaceae; genus Themeda; species Themeda triandra. Next base: position 14,463 of record JAENPR010000796.1, on the reverse strand, counting down.
GAAAAAGTGTTGTGGTGTAGTGTTCCCTACAAACTACGGTGGTCAAACCTTAATAACAGCGTCCCAAACTCCTATTAAATAAATAAACAATTGAAACTAATCAGAGATCATCCATACCTAATAAACTACTGAATCCACCGAGAGATACCACTGAAACCCTAGCCCAATTACTACTCAATCTTGATCTCGATCCCCTTAACCCTGGGCATGGTGACCTTGAGCAACCCATGCTTCATCTCTGCCTTGGCCTTGCCTAGGTCGAATTCGCCCGAGGAGAACTCGATGTGGCAGCTGTACGGAGCGGGGTCATGGACGACGGCGTCATTTGTCCCCTTGACGCCGACGAACAGGTCTTTCCGGTTCGTCCAAACCTTCACGCGCTGCTTTGGCAGCCCCGGCATCGCCACCGTCACCTCCACGGCGCCATCTTCAACCTCCTTGGACGACACCCACCATATGCGTGGTGGCGCTGCAGATCAACAAGTTAGATGCCATCAGGCCTCAGCAAATGTGGATCGAGATACAATGAAGTCAAACATCGGCCAGCGCGCGAATTAAATCCAACTCTCGTGCGTACCTGCGGGGGTGAAGAACATGGGATGAAAGAAGTGGGGCGCGAGGAGTTGGTGGTGATACGAGACCAGCTGGTTGCCGATGGACGGCGCCGCGTAGTAATAGTAGTTGCGGTGGAAGAGGCGACGGGTGGCGGCGACGGATGATGCTGGGGCGAGCAAGGAGGAGGACGGCGCGGCGAGGCGGCGGAGATTCTTGAGGAGACCGGCCGAAGGGGCTCCCTTCGAGGCGACGGCGAGAGCCATGGGTTTTTGGGGTCGATCGGGAAACGGCGGCGCCGAGCAGGGGATATATTGATAGATGGGCAATATGGATATATGGGGAGTTGGGGACTACGGTTTCATCAGGTTTATATATATAGCTTATAATTGGACTCGGAACATTCCATGCGATCGATCGAGGCATGGGCGCCGAACCATGGAAAATCCAGGTTTCGTCGGTATTCTGTTTTTTTTTAGTGGACGGTATTGGGTTATTGTTTGTGTGCACTTCGCTGTTTGGGCTCAGATTTGGTTTCCCAAATTGCAAGCCTGTCGTACGCCATAGAACCAGGCCCGCCGTATTATCTTCACAGCACCCGGCACCAGCAAATACACCACCTTTTTTTTTTTTGAGAAAAAGGGTTGGATTATATTGATAACATTTTATATCCAGCCCCCTATTGGGGAACCCTGAGTAGAAGAAAAATTACATATAAACACTCAAAAAGAGTACCCAACAATCTTCGCCGTCGTCGACCAACGTCGCTGCAATCCGGTTCTACTCCACCTCCCGCAGTAGAGAAGATAACCAGAAGGGAGCTCGCAGTCGCATACCGAGTCAACGAAGAATTCACAAATTTTGAAACTCCCATCTGTGCCACGCCAAGAGCGTGTTGTTGATACATTGAATGCTCAAGCAAATGGCAAGCCAAGCATGAAACAGAGGATCTCAATGGCTATTTTTTCTTTTCTGGTCATTCCAATTAATGGGTCGTGGAATTGAGATTTCAAATTTAAAAATGGTACACAGACGAAAGGAGTTTCTAGTAAGAATGTTTACATTAAGACAAGCAATTTAAAAGTAAACAAAACTAAACTTGGGATCAAGTTGACATGAATAATGAACATGCTCAACGATGGACTAGAAAACTAAAACTATGAATCAAGTAGACAAGAATAATGCTACCATTATGAACTTGTTCAATAATGACCTCCAAAACCTTTGCTTTCATATCAGCAACAAAACAGAAAACGGTTTACTTCAGAAGAGCCAGCTTCTCCACTGAACAATGATGGCGAAACTATTTAGATTATGCATATGGAGACCCAAACAATGCAAAACTTTCTTCTCAGTTTCTTTCAACGTCAGAAATTTTTCTATCTCATATCTTATCATTGGCGGTAGTCTACACTAGTGGTCTCAACTAAAAACCCTTTATTTTATATATACGACTACCAATCTCATAAAACATTCATCTGCTGCGATCAAATGCATACAAATGTTGATGCATAGTGTCACTACAGGATCAGTTCGGTTTGCCGAGTGCCGGTTGCAGTTGGCAAAGGCAACTTTGCACTCGGCAAAGCCTTTGCCGAGTGCAATACTCGGCAAAGAGGCTCCGTTAAAGCCTGCTTTGCGAGTGCCAAATCTCGGGCAGTCGGCAAAGGCTTTGCCGAGTGCCATGCCGTTTAGGGAGGCAAAGAGAGAAGAGAGAAGGGAGGCAAAGAGAGAAGGGAGCAGGCCGCCGGTGCAGAATTTGAAATTTTACCTACAGCCAAACTATACTACTGCTACTGTACCGAACCAAGGCAAGCAAACAGCTAAGCTGAAAGGTTTAACACTAAACTGATAGCTAAAAGAATATGGGTAAAACTATTACTAACTACCAGCATGCAACCGAGTGTGCCTGCAAGTGACAATTATCTTCACTATTGCATTCCAAATAAGATAATCGAGTTGCGGAAAGTAACAAAAACAGAGCCAAGATTACAGGTGGAGAAAGCAGATAGCTACAGCTATTGTTGTTAAAGAATAGCTATTGTTGTTCAAGAATAGCTAACTGCCACAAGCTCTGGGGTGGCGCGGAGGGAGGCTGGCGGACGGGTGGCTGCGGCGGGGAGCTGAGCGCATGGGGAGAGGGCGGGCGTGCGACGTGCAGTGGGGAGCGGGTGGGATAGGGTTCTTGGGCGCTGGGCCGGCCGGTCGTGGCCCATATTGACACAATGGGCCTTTGCCGAGTGCCAGGTAATAAGGCACTCGGCAAAGTTTTTTTCTTTTTCTTGTGAAAAAAAACTTTGCCGAGTGCCCCGGCCTGCACTCGGCAAAGGCCCTCTTTGCCGAGTGTCGTGCCCGGCACTCGGCAAATTAATTTTTTTTGGCTTCATTTTTTTGACTTGCCATAGTCACCAAATGTCCACTTTAAAATTTGGGACAATTTTGACTTTTTGCTATACTTCTTGAATTTATTTTGTTTACTTGCATTTTTTTTGAAAAAGTAAATTTGAACTGTAGGTGCAAGAAATAATAAAATCTAGCCATTCAAAAAATGATATTCATGTTGTAGAGTGTATTTTGAGGCCATATCCAGGAACTCACCTAAAATTTTGAACGCCCACGAAACATGGTCACCCGCTTGTGGTCGAGTGTTTTTAAATTATATAAAATTCAAATGAAGTCTGAAAATTATGAAACTTGTCAAGGTGTCATGTTATCGCATATGGAGGTTATGATAAAAAATTAAGAAGGTTTCGAGCAAGTTATGACGTCGGATGCCTAAAACCCAGACATCTCCACATGTGATCACGAGTGATCACGTGGAGATGTGTGGGTTAGGCATCCGACGTCGCAACTTGCTCGAAACCTTCTCAATTTTTTACCTCAGCCTCGATAACATGACGCCCCAACAAGTTTCGTGATTTTCGGACTTTGTTCGGATTTTATATAATTTAAATACACTTTTCCCATAGGTACCTCATCATGTTACGTCAACAAGATGCTCGAAATTTTATGTAAGTTCCTGGATACGGCCTCAACATACACCAAATATCATGAATATCATTTTTTGAACGACCAAATTCGATTGTTCCATCCACCTGCAATTCAAAAAATTCAACGAAACGAAAAAGCTAACGAAATATAGCAAAAAAATTCAAAATTGTACCAAATTTAAACATGGAGTTTTAAATAATGTGCAAAGGCCTCACAAAAAAATTGGGTCAAAAAAACCAAAAAAAATTATTTTGCCAAGTGTCTGTCCTAGCACTTGGCAAAGAGGGTCTTTGCCGAGTGCCAGGCAGTGGCACTCAGCAAAGAGGGCCTTTGCCAAGTGCGAGTGGGCAAAGCACGCCTCTTTGCCGAGTGTCGGGCCCCGGCACTCGGCAAAGGCCCTGTTTGCCGAGCGCCAGGGCCGGCACTCCGCAAAGAATTTTTTTTAATTTTAACGGCGTGGGCGGACTCGGCCGTCAAGTCCCGAGTTTTTTTGCCGAGTGTTGCACTCGGCAAGGAGTAGCTTTGCCGAGTGCCAGGCACTCTGTGGCACTTGGCAAAGCCACTCTTTGCCGAGTGAATTTCTTTGCCGAGTGCCGCCTGCCCTGGTACTCGGCAAAGAGTGGCTTTGCTGAGTGCCCTTGGCACTCGGCAAAGCCGGCGGCACTCGGCAAATCTCCCTTCTCCCGTAGTGTGTTCAGTGTTGAGATAACTGAGATGGAGATAGAGAATGGGTATGTTACATCAACACCAGAAGTTTAACATTCAACAAATTTAAAACTATTGTTTGACACCAGAAAATCTGCCTCGAGCAGCGTGCATACGTACACGTCCTACAGCCAGTTCCGGTCATACGTATCATGATTATCATGATTGCTAGCTTCTTTTAGCTTGTTAGCATCTTCGATTCCACGATGCGGCGCATGCATGCATGCATGGACCCGCCTAGAAGCTCACATGATCCTTGTTGCCTGCATGTACGTGACGTCGTGACACAAGCATATGCATATATATGTATTTTCCATTTTTTATATGCTCAGTGGTACACAAAAATAAATGTACATACATGAATTTTACTCTGATAAAAATCCATCGAACAACTGTGACTGGTATTATCACGAACTTTCACCAATGACTGAGAAAGCAGGACATGTAAATGTATTGTAGTTCCACTTTTTTCTCTGTTTCCTATGATATCTCAATTTTTAAATTTCTATCTCAGCAGTGTTGGATGGTGCTATTATAGCGATCTTTCACCAATGATTGAGAAAGCAGGACATGTACAAAAATCTACTATGCACAACATTCTCTGTAGGTCCGCTTTCTTCTCAGTTTTCCTCTGATACCTCAATTTTCAAATTTCTATCTCAGCAGTGTAACAGTGTTGTCCCTATTTGTGGTTTGTATGAAGTTGGAACACTACTGGTCTCAATTATAAACTCTTTTATACAGCTACCAATCTCAATGTTCACAGAATATGTTTTCCTTGATCTGGATGCATACAAATGTTGTTTCATGTTCAACAAATGCATGCCAAAGACATGTTTTGAGATAGGTCACACAATTCTAGCCCCAAGATGGATATACCCACATTTGTGGCCCTTCGATTGAAACAGGAAGTCTCGACAAGCCAACAGGACATTTTTTTTTTCAATATATCATCCGAGGTCGTTCATTGGTCATGCAATTGAGGCTCCAAAGATCACCGGCTAACAGAAACAGGCCAGCGGGCAATACAAATGATATGTTTGTCTTCAATGACATTATTCATCAGTTGGGACTCACAGAGTTACCCATCAAAGCCAGGAGCTATACATGTCAAGATCAACCACTGTTGCTCGATTGGTTCTTTACCTCTCCTGCTTGGACCCTAGCCTACCCAGACACAATGGTATTGCCTTTAGCAAAAAACACTTCTGACCATACACCATGCAAAGTCCAGATTGGCTCACACATACCAAAAGCAACTCTATTCAGATTCGAAAACTACTGGACAAACATGCCAAAATTCATGGAGACAGTAACCACTGCCTGGTTCTCCTGCTCTCACACTAATGGAGCCAGAAATGTATCTACTAAATTTAAAGCTTTGAGAGCTGCTCTTAAATCTTGGAATAGAGCTAGATCAAATCTTTCAACTCTGATAAAGCATTTCAATATGGTAATACCTTTCATGGATGATATAGAAGAAATTCGGCCACTATATGCTACAGAAAGGAACTTTAGAGCTATCATCCATAGACAAATAAGGAAACTGCTACATTGTCAGCAAATCTACTGGAAGCAGAGATACACTGAAAACCATGTTAAATTAGCAGATGAAAATACCAAGTTCTTTCATGCCCGAGCTATTGAAAGGTTCAGATTCAGTATAATATCTCATATTACAGTTGAAGATGGAAGAATAGTTACAGACCATGCAGAGAAAGCCTCATTATTCTGGCAGGAATATAAAAAAAGAATGGGAGTTTCTGTTGACTCTCAAATGGTCTTTCAGCTGAACCAACTCATGGGGCAACATGATCTAGAGGACCTAATCATACCCTTTACCAATGAGGAAATGGATGTTGTAGCTAGAGAATTGCCAACGGACAAAGCACCGAGACCAGATAGATTCAACGGTCATTTCATCAAAAAATGTTGGACTTTCATAAAGTATGATATCTACAGACTTTGTAGAGACTTCTACAATCATACAGCTGACTTGAAATGTATCAACTACTCCTATATTACCCTTGTACCAAAAAAGAGCAATCTAGAGAAAGTGGGAGATTCTAGGCCTATTTCTTTGCTAAATTCTAGCATGAAATTTATTACCAAAATTCTGGTAAACAGGTTGCAGAAAGTCATTTTGCATGTAATTCACAGGGACCAGTATGGTTTTATACAACAAAGGACTATCCAAGATTGCTTTGGTTGGGCTTTTGAATATTTACATCAATGCCATACTTCCAAGAGAGAAATTGTTATCTTCAAAATAGATTTTGAGAAAGCTTTCGACATGATGGAACATAATGCAATAATTTGCATCCTAAAAGCCAAAGGTTTTCCTGATAAATGGTGTACATGGATCAAACAAATTTTAAATTCAGGCATCTCCTCAGTCCTAATGAATGGTGTCCCTGGAAAGGATTTCCACTGCAAAAGAGGAGTGAGGCAAGGCGACCCTCTCTCTCCTTTGCTCTTTGTATTGGCAGCAGACCTACTTCAAAGTGTTATCATCAAAGCTTATCAAATAGGGTTACTGAATCTTCCAATACCAAACAGGGATGTGGAAAGTTTTGCCACCTCCACTGAATTAAAAGTCAACTTCCATAAATCATGCTTGGTCCCAATCAATGTTCCCATTCATAAAGTACCTCATCTTACTGGAGTACTTGGATGTTTAGAGGGAGAATTCCCTTTCACCTACTTAGGAATCCCTCTTGGCACAACAAGACCACTAGTTAAAGATTATGCACCCTTAGTCTGCAGAATTGAGACAAAGCTCTCATCTGGCTCCATCTATCTTAACTATGTTGGAAGGCTTCAACTCATCAACTCAGTGGTCTCATCTCTCCCCACCTACTACATGTGTACACTGAAGCTGCCAAAGACAGTGATTGAAATGATTGACAAGTTTAGAAAGAATTGCTTGTGGAGAGGCTCAGATATTATTGCAAAAGGATATAATTTAGCAGCATGGGAAATGGTGATTAAGCCCAAGAATAAAGGAGGATTAGGGATCAAGGATTTGGAACTCCAAAATGATGCTCTGCTCCTAAAACATCTGCACAAATTTTATAACAAAGTGAATGCCCCTTGGGTACAATTAATATGGAGCACATATTATCAACACAAAGTTCCACATTTGTCGGCAGCAAGAGGCTCTTTCTGGTGGAATGAAACATCCTCAATTTTCCGCGAAGGGAAAATCCACAGAATGATATACAACAGTTGATAATCAATTCCATACATCGAATTCCGAGAATACGAGAACAAATAGAAGGGTTTACATTAATATTTACAACGCCACACCGGCGCAAACAAAGTATTTCTAACATCCGAACAGCTTGCGAAGGTGGAAGTAAAAACGCGGAAGCGGCTTCAATCTCCAACTTGAGCGCGAGTGCACGAGACCTTCTAATCCTTTCAATCCTAACATCACAGGAAAACTGCACACCGCCAGATGTGTGCAGGCCATGGTCAGCACCGAATGAGCTTTAGTGGAAAAGAGAAAATAAAGGGATCTGGCGATCCTATATTTGGCTGTGGTTTGCATCCTAGCGCATGCGAAGTAGCAACAAGTATAATATATAATAATAATAATCAAGTTTAACACATTCCCAAATCCCACACACACATCCATCCACCATTCCATCCATCCCATCCACACATCACCACACCTCACACCCCACACACCACACCCCACCACGCTTCACGTGGCCGGCAAGACGACTCCCTCTCGTCGGGCCTCAACGACCCGCACCTCCCGGGCTCACGGTCGGATGTAACATACCCATATCCCAAGAAAGGCGAAGACTCCTCTCCTAGTCAAGCAAGCATCACACGGACGGTCCATAGCCAACGAGTCGGCTATGTATCGATCGATCAACCATACACTCTGCGAGGTTTCACTATTCCACAAGATAGCCATCATCGATGCGGCCACATCTAGGCAGATTTCGATCGCCATAAGCCTAGAACGAATACCATCCCGCCACTCGACCCCGGCCGCCGAGACCGTGAGACATAGTACCAGCCTCGGGGTCACTATGTTGGTTAAGGAGGGTGTGAGCACTCTCGGCCCGTACCTCCCGACACATCCGCTTACTCCAGCGGTAATGGCATTCGTTCTACCAGATGGTTAGACCATCTCCCTTCCCATTAGGGAGCGAGTGGAAAGTAAGCGTCCAATGATCCAAATCACTAGCACTCAAGTCCTTAGGTATTGGCCGGGCACAGCATGTCTCCCCCGTATGGGCTAATATTTACCGTCTTTTGCCACGGCACCCCCTTTCCAAGGCTCCACCCCAAGGAGCTCACACCAAGGACACCTCAATCCAAACCAGTTACTCCGCCACGGGTACTCACAAAGCGAGGATACCCGGCCGTATCCCCTCGGCAAGACTCGCTCAAAGCTCGTCGTAATCCTGTCCGGCCGACTCAACCCTCACCACACACCCAAGACTCACGCACACACCACTCATCACCATAACCACAAGTCCGGCATCCCAAGCCAAACCATTCCGGGTTCACCACCCGCACCACATATACAATGCGAAGTGGAGTTATAATAAGTATGGTGATAATAAATGCAAGCACGCGAAGGGCGGTAATATATAAGTGTGAGCGCAAGGCAAGGTAACATGGTAAAAGGGTTTCGAACAAGGTAAATATAGCTCGGGCAATATCATGCATCATATACTAGCAAAGGAATAAATATAAAGCGCTAGCGATTCTAAACATGCAATGTCTAATAGGATTCTCTAAAATAAAGGTGCTGCCATGACACTGCGATGTCAAGGAAGTAGTGGTACGAATCCGACGGTAGTGGTACAAGTCCTCCTCCGTAGTCGTACGGTGGATCTCCACCTCACGTCCTCGAGTCGCTCCTCCTCGAATCGACTACAAACCGAAACGTAATTGTCGCGTTAGCGACTCCTATAGAAGCCACAAAGAAGCAAATGAAATATAGAAGAACCAAATGCACTCAACATAAGCTTAAACTGCACATCTCGATTTTAGATGAATTTCCATATATAGATCATATTTTTCGGAGCTCGTATGAATAAGTTATGAATTTCCGAAGTTTATACCATTTTCTGAAAAAGATAAATAGCTGATTAATAATAGGCTGACACGTGTCAGCACCAGAATAGGCCACGTGGCACGCTGACTGGGCACCGACACGTGGCAGCTGACTGGTGGGGCCAGGATGACGTCAGCATGACGTCATGATGACCTCACACGTTGACCAGTCAACCCTAATGGGCCACTAATGGGCCAGATGGGCTTTTGTTGGGCCGTAAGTGGGCTGGACTGGGCCGAGTTGGGCCGGGCTGGGCCCAACACGTGGCAGCGCCTCGCTGCGCCACGTAGCGCGGCGGGTTCTGTTCGGGCTCTGGTCTACGCGGCAGGCTCATGGTGGACAGCGGCTCCTCGGTCCATGGACCACAAGTGCGGTTCATAGTAGACCAGGTCTACGGAGACTACGTCTCCCCTGGGTCTTCATGCACCGTGTTCACGAGGCCAAGGTTAGGTGGGGGCTCCGGTTCACGCTTATGGTGCAGGGTGGACCTGTGGATGCGGGGCCCAGGTGCAGGGGCACGGTCCCTATGGACCAAGTCCATCTCCTCTCCTCCTACTCCTTCTTCCCCAATCTTTTCCCCGTGACAGCGCTCCACCGGCGGCGAGCTCAGGCGCGGTGGCATCTCGGTGGCTCTAGGGCAGCTTCGTCTAGGTTTTGGCGTCGAGAAGGCATGGCGGCGCGGGCAAGGGCATCACCGCGAGATCTCATGGCCCACAGCGGCCGGTGCGCGCACCATGGCGACACGGGCGGCGCGACGGTGAAGGCACATCGAGGCGGCGGCTTCTGGCTCAATTGATGGTGCGGTTCATTGAATCTTCATCATCAAGACCGTGCCCGAGCTGCCGGCGGTGACCAAGAGGCACGGCGGCGCACACACGCGGTGGAAGCTCGCGGCGGCGCCGGCGGACATGGCAGCGCACGGCGTCATCGAGGCGACGGTCTCCTCCTCCCGGTCCCGACAACGCCGCGGAGTGCAGCAGCCCAAGGCGGAGCTCGACGGCACGGTCTCGATGACCGGGGTGGCCGGAGCTTGCCGGCGCAAGCGCGCCACGGTGGCGCACAAGTGTGGCCCCGTGTGGACGTGATCGTCGGTGAGAGGGTTGGGAAATCTCCCCTGCGGCCATCTTCTGCCGATGGCGTGCGCACGAGGTGCGCCTCACCACGGCGGTCGAGGGCCGGGGATCCAGCGTGTCCATCGGGCGTCGGCATGGCCGGAATCGGCGGCGCACCGCGGCGAGGTCTGGCCGCGGCGGCGACATGGCGGCAAGTCCGCCGGCATGGTGGCGCCAGCTTTCGAGTGGCTCGGGTCAGGCGCGTGCTGGTGCGTGCGTGTATCCAAGAGCCGGGTGATGGCTCTGGCCTACGCGTCCTTGGACGCCATGACCATGGAAGCAAGGTCAAGGTTGGAATGGGGGATCTCGGCGTACCGGCGTGGTAGAGGAAGAAGGGGTTCGGGGCGGCGCGGTGAGGGTGATGTCGAGGCGCAGCTTCTCTTGATTCGGCTTCTCGGCATCAGCGGCTCCTCCTCCTCTTCCGTGTCCTTCTTGCTCCGGTCCGGCGACGGCGCTCCGGCGACTCCGACTTCTCCTTCTTCTTCTTTCCCCGTCTCCTACTTCTCCTCTCCACTCCTCCTCTCTGCTGGCTATGGCATGGGGTTGGGAAGTTGGTTCACCACCAAGGCGGCGGCGCAAGGGTGGAAGAGAGTTAGGGCTTTGGTGCTCCAAGCTCGGGCTTTTATAGCCGGGCGGTGGCGAGCTCGGCCGGCGGACGGCGATCCAGGTGGGGAGCTTGATCAAGCGGCTCCAGATCGCCCCGCGGGTCGCTGTCGAGGTGCCGTGGGCTCCAGAGGTCAGTGGGGCGTGGCACTCTGCCTTCGCGGCCAAGGCGTGGGCGTTCGGCGGGGAACAGGAGCATGTTCTCCATGGTACTGTCAGAGCGCGAGTGCGCGCGCGCGGGCGAGGATCATGCGCTCTGCGTGATCTTGTCGGCTCCTTGTTGACCCAGGTGGCGCGGCGTCATCCGTGGAGATGGAGAGAGGCAGAATCGTGTGGTGGCGAGGGTGTCGCGTCGCGGGAACGCGACTCGGTTTCGCGACGTCACAACAGAGAGGGGGCTCCGGTGGGGGAAAGGTATGACAAGCGGGGTCCGCTGCGGGGTCCATTCGTCAGCGGTGGAGGCTGGCTGCCGCTCTGTTCCTATTCGGAGATGGGCTGGCGGCTTGGTTCGCTGAGAAGATAAAAGGACTGGGCCGGCTCGGTGAGAGAGGGGAAAGGCCGAGCTGGGCTGTTTCGACCGGTTGGGCCAGGAGAAAAAGAAAAGAGGAAGAAGAGAGGAAGGGGCCGGGCTGGAGTCATGGGCCAAAGAGGAGAAAAAGAGAAGTCAGGCCGGCTGGGTCGGACTACTTGGCTGGGCCGCGGAAAAAGAATGAGAGAGGAGAAAGGATGGCGGGCCAGCCGAGGTATGGGCCAGATGGCCGAGTTGGGCTGATCGGCTGAAAGAATAGGGAGGAAGAGAAGTAGTAGGCGGCTGGTTCATGGGCCGAATGGCTTTTCCACTTCCTTTTCTTTACTTTTCCTTTACCCTTTCTGTTTGCTTTTGTATTTATATTTAGACTCTATGCACTTGAGTGAGGCATAGATAACCTTTGTACATTTCTTCATGGTGGTCATAGTAGGTCATAGGCTTGTTGGAATATTAGTCCCATAATATATTTCATCTATTTATTATATATAAATAAATAGATGTTGGGTTGTTGATTTATTAGTCAATACAAGAATCCAATAAAAATCCAAATCAAAACATGTTGTATAACACCTTAATAAATCTAGCATGGGCCAAACATAAACATGCACAAGCGACACGATGGTATAAAGCCTAGGCTATCGGAGGGTGGTACCTATGAGTGATCCGTAACTTGTCTAAGACACTAGCTCATGATGCATTGAGGAGTAAGGCTAGGTTTAGTCCAATAGGCGACCATGGATAGGTTTCTATGTGGCATAACATCCCCTCTAGAGTTAGCACTAGGTGTTCTACTTAGATTGGCTAAGCATCTAGATCATGGATGGGCAACTAGGCGGCTATACCTTAGTTTAAGTGCTAGTCATACTCCATATAACACTATGGTGACAAGATGGTCCACTAGGTGATAAGCATAGGGTTAGGGCATCTCTCTAAGTTGGCATAGTTAGTAGGTTGCCCCACTAGGGTGGTCTCAGTGGGGTTCACCCATAAGAGTGGTGAGGTAGCTAGTCGAGCTAAGGTAGGTAGCTCCTATTATCGAGGTATGTGGTTTAGGCAACTACCTCTCAAGGATAGAGGTATTTTCCTGGGTTGGTGTGGGTTGGTCTACTAGGGTAGTTAGGCGGCTATATGTGTAGGTGGTTTTCTAGTACCACGACAGTATCAACATTCTCACGTGGAGAGGTGTTACCACGGTTGACATGATATCACTAGTCTTTGTCTAGCTAGGGTCAGGGAGATAGTCACTTGGAGTGGATAGGTTCTATTATCATGGCCTAGGGTTCAGGATCAATACTCCTCTATGTGGAGTCAAGGTCATAGGTCTAGTCACTAAGTCATGGTTTGGGGTGGTAACACTAACCACTAGTTAGCTCTAGTTAGGGCAAATAGTTGGTCGTAGGATTTATACTTTAGGCGGTGTACATGTATAAACATTACACCGTGGTGACATTGCTACTAATTCTAGCATAGGATCATTAGGGTTTAGGTTCATATCCTAGGGGCTATCACTAGGGCATACTATGGTTAAACGGTTGGTCACATACTCTCATCGGTAAATATAGGAGGTTTCCCTAAGGTCCTAATCACATGTGGCTTAAGGACTATATTAAGACACATGTGATGTTGTTGCATCGCAATGCTTAACAACTAAACAAAGGAACTTTGTATGCGAACTAATAGGGTTTCGTACATGACAAGCAACAAACAAAGGTTTATTTAGAAAAAATTTTGTAGTTCGGATTTTGGGATGTTACGGTCCTACCCCCTTATCAGAATCTCGTCCCCGAGATTTAAGGTGTGTAGTACCCTATGAAATAGTAAGGTGACACTTATCCATGAATCTGACTTCCAGTTCCTCATAGCTTGAAGTAGTTGCTCCATCGAGTTGCAAGAGTGAGTAGTGGAGTCTTGATTTCTTTGTCTAGATCCTTAGTCGATCTTGAGGGTTTACAAAAAGATACTTCAACGATGATCGAGGAGTTGTCACAGTAGGATGTTTCATCGCAGGGTTTAGCATGTGGGAGGAACACATATTAGTTTAGGCTATATCATGTCTTTCTAAATTTCAGAGGTGCGGTTTAGGCTCCTGATTTCGATCCAGGGTCCTGTGGATTATGGGCCCACCACACTTCCGCTGCGCTACTCTGATAAGTGTAGTTGCTATCCTTGCTTTTTGTGTCGGTGCGGTGCTTTGAGAAGATCTTGCAAAAGGAATTGCGGTCTTTGCTTTACTTGGTGACTCGATCCAAATTTTGTACAGGTATCCAAGATGCATACGCAATTCTAGAGTTATCGGTTGGGGCCGTCGTTCATTGAACCCTCATCGTCATGATGATTTTCTAAAAATCTTATTTTAAAATAGATGGTGATTTTGTAGGCCTCGAAGCCCAAGGAGATTTTTGAAGAGGTTTGAAATCAAAGTGAGTTTTAAAAACAAATAGTTTTGAAACATGGTTTTACACTTCAAACAAAGCGTGACTCTTTTTCAATCGGTTGAAACATGGGTAGTTTGAAAATGGTTCACAATTCTTGCTCGTTTTGTGAAACTTGGTTTTCACAATCAAACAAAACCTTTTCACGATTATTTTGTTTAGCAAACGTGTTGCAAAATATTTTGAAGATGAATTTTATTTAAAATAAGTTTGGCTCCTTGGTTGAAATCAAAAGATTTTTAAAATAAAACTTGAGCCATTTTTAGTTTGCAAGCATTTTATCAAAGGTTGATGTGCAAAGTAAAACTTTTATTTTGAAATGAAAGACTTTCGCAGCATGTTTTGAAACGAGCTGGCTTTCCAATGCACTCGGGGAGATAGATTTTTAAATCGATTAGGCGAGAGATACCTATACCCCGGAGATCTTGGAATCATTCACAAGTGTTCTTGTGTACG